>JAODAL010005158.1:0-147175 GCA_025379985.1 Phyllomedusa bahiana | reverse complement strand
TCGAAATTTAGGGTTAAAGAAAGGAATAAAAAGAGTCATTTAACTCTTGGGTTACTATGTATTCAGTTGACAGTGCTCCAAAAGGGAATATGTTATTAGAAAGGACCTATTGTTTAAATCACGTTTTTATGTTGAATATTTTTAAAGAGATTTTCCAATCCCATTACATTCTTGACAAAGAGTCGACATTTATGTGAAATAAAAAGGAGGACTCCTGTCATGGATGCTCCTGCAACCCTCACACCAGGTCGTGGGCTCACTCATGTCCCGGCTGCAGCTGCTCACCTCTCCACGCTCCCTGCGATGTCTCTGCTACCCCGTGCCATACCCTTCCTAGGTTCTACTACATGCGGCTCTGTAAAATTTAACGGACCAGGCCCCCTGTGATTGGGTATCAAGATACTGACCCAATTTACTCTCCAATTTTTTTCCTTTCCAGATCGTAGCGGGTTTAGATGAGAGAAAGCATTTATGTGTGTTCCTGATATCCCGTGTACCAGAAATTTCCATCAATGTCCCTTGGCCACGAATATTTGCTGCCTGTCCTGACCTTCCTGCCTTTCCTCAACTACGAGCCTGCCTTGCGATTTTGTGCCACGCCACGCTTCAGCCGCCACTAAGATGGGGAATTTCAAAAATTGGGTTCGCTCACTTCGCCAAATTTTCCCAAAAAAATAATTCTTTCCGAATTTTTCGGACGAATCACAAAAAAAAAGCTTTTTCCAGGCTGCACAGAGCCCAGGGGTGTAGAACGCTGTGCCATCTTAAATTGAAAGGGGAGTTTGGTTTGGTCCTACAATGTTTGTTTTAGTATGACACGCACTGATGCCGCCCTTTAGAATCGTTCATTTTAATTCCATGGGCATTACGGGGGCAAAACTGCCAAAAAATGAAGCGGGAATGCGCCTGATAAAGTCATGGGAGAACCAGCTGGAAAAAAAAACAACTGAAGCTCAGGTGGGAACATTGTGACAGAGGTGGAGGGGGGAGGAGGCAGCAAGGGGCAGACAGTGGCACAAAGAAAATTTGGGGGTGGCAAAAACAGGAGCAGGCCCCAGAGTGGGCCCAAAGCACGTGTGAGGTCACGGCAGCAGCCCAGCGCAAACATAAGGTCAGGAGTGGGGCAAAGACATTCTGGGGGGTGGCAAAAACAGGAGAGGCCCCAGATGGCACAATGACAGAGAGTGGAGGTGATGGCGGCAGGGCAACAGCATGAGTCAGAGAGTGGCACAATGACACAGTGTGGATTCATGGCACTAGCAAAACAGCACAGCATGAGGCATAAAGTGGGACAAAGACGGTGGGAGGTGACGGTGGCAGCAGCATGGGTAGACAGTGGCACAATACATTCTGGAGGGGGCAAAAAAAAGGAGTAGGCCCCAGAGGGCACAATGACACGTATGGAGGGACGGCGGCAGCATGAGGTCGAGAGTGGAAATGACCCTCTTGGGGGTGGAAAAAAAAAAAAGGGTAGGACAGAGTGGCCAATGAAAAGAGTGGAGGTGACGGGGGCAGGAGCAACACAGAGGTCAGAGAGTGGCACAATGACACAGTGTGGATGTCATGGCACCACAAAACAGCAGCGCATGAGGTAATAAAGTACACAATTTACAGAGGGGTGGAGGTGACAGCGGCAGCGATGAGGTCAGGGGCAGTGGCACAAAGACATTTGGAGGTGGCAAAAACTGGAATAAAGGGCCCCAGAGGGCACAATGACAGAGGTGGGGGTCACACAGCACAGCATGAGGTCAGGAAATGGGACAATGCTTTGGAGGTGAAAAAAAAAAAGGGAGGGGACAGAGTGGACAATGACACAGTGTGGAGGTGACGGGGGCACACATGGGTCAGAGAGTGGACAATACATTCGGAGGTGGGGAAAAAAAAAGGAGTAGGCCCCAGAGTGGCAAATGACCAGTGTGGGGGGTGACAGCGGCAGGGAGCTGAGGTCAGAGAGTGGACAAGACATTCGGAGGCGGAAAAAACAGGAGTAGGCACAGAGTGGCACAAGCAGAGAGGGAGGGGGCGGGGGGGCAGCAGCAGAGGTCAGAGGTGGGACAATGACATTTGGAGGGGGCAAAAAAAAAGAAGTAGGCCAGAGTGGCACAATGACAGGGTGGGGGTGACGGCGGAGGAGCAAAGTGGGTCAAGGGGTGCACAAAACACAGGGGATGTCATGGCACCAGCAACAACAGCAGCCGAGAGGTAAAAAAATGGACAATGCAGATTGGGAGGTGACGGAGGCAGCAGCATGAGGTAGAGGGAAATGGCACAATACATTCTGGGGGTGGCAAAATCAGGAGTAGGCCACAGAGTGGGACAAGAAAAGAGTGGAGGGCCCCGGTGGCAGCAGCATGAGGTCAGACAGTGGGACAATGCTTTGGAGGGAGCAAAAACAGGATTGGCCACAGAGTGGGGACAAGACACAGTGTGGAGGTCACGGCGCAGCAGCATGGGTCAGGAGTGGGACAAGGACATTCTGGGGGTGGAAAAAAAGGGTAGGGCCCCAAAAGGTGGACAATGACACAGTGTGGAGGTCACGGCGGGAGCAGCATGGGTCAGAGAAAGGCACAATGCATTCTGGAGGTGGCAAAAAAGGAGTAGGCCAAGAGGGGGAATGACAGAGAGCGGGGTGACGGGGGCAGGAGCAACCAAAGAGGGGAAGGGGGTGGCACAAGCACTTTTTGGATGTCAAGGCACGAACAAAGCAGCAGCATGAGGTAAAAAAGTGGCCCCCAAAGAAGAGGTGGAGGTGACAGCGGAGGTGGGTGGGGTGGCCCAAAACATTTGGAGGTGGGAAAAACTGGGAATGGCCCGAGGGGCCCTTTCAAGAGTGGAGGTCCGACGCGCAGCATGAGGTCAGAGAGTGGCCAATACTTTCTGGAGGTGAAAAAACAGGAGTAGGTCCAGATGGAAATGCCAGTGGGGAGGTGCGGTGGCAGCAAAATAGGTCAGAGGTGGCACAATGACATTTGGAGGGGGAAAAAAACGGAGTGGGCCACGGGGCACAATGACACGTGTGGAGGTGACAGCGGAGCAGTGAGGCAGAGAGTGGCAAAATGACTTTGGGGGCGGAAAAAAAAAAATATTGCACCTATCCCTACGTTTTTCAAAATATATTTTAGTGTGCAAGCCAAATTTAAAGCTTTGTAGTCTATTTAGAAATGGCATCTTTGGATATGACTCTGCCCCCTTTTTTAAAACCCAGTGCAGGATAATTCAGAGTAAGTTCAATCACCCCTGATTTTTGAGTCTGAATGGACTCCTAGTGGGGGAAACTTTAGTGGTTGGGGCCCACCTGTTCTGGGATCCCTTGAGCTTTGGGGGGTGAGCTTAACAATCTTGATAAAAAACTGAAAACGAAGGCCCCCAGGTTTTTCATATTTTCCTTTAAACAAAAGCTTTCCAAATTCCTTTATACCTTGATGTTCTACTTAGTTTTTAGTGTGCCATATTATTATAGTGTATACTTTCCCTTTTCAGTGTGCCCTATCCTCGTTTTTCAAAAAATATTTTAGTTGTGCACACCCAAATTTAAGCTTTTAGTTATTTGAGAAATGGCAATTCTTGGGGTTGCTGCACTTGCCGCCTTTTAAACCATGCAGGAAAATTCAGTTGTAAGTTCCTATCACCCCCTGAGATTTGAGTCAAATGGACCCCTATGAGGTAACATGTTAGTGGTTGGGACTCACCTTTTTCTGGATCCCCTTGACGTATTGGGAGGTGAGCTTAATACAATCTTTGATCAAAACTGAACTAAGAGCCCCAGGTTTTTCATTTTTTTTCCTTAGCAGAATGCTTTTCCCCATTTTCCTTATCCTTTGATGTTCTATTAGTTTTTAGTGTGCCACTGATATATGATTAGATGTATTTGCTATTGCTTTTCAGTGTGACCTTGCCAAGTTTTTCAAAATATTTTTAGATGGCAAGCCTAATTAAGTTTTGTAGTTTTTTTTGGGAAAAGGGGCAATCTCTTTGGGCTTGCTCACTCTGCCCCTCTTTTAAACCAGTGCAGGATAATTCTGTAAGTTCCTTCACTCCTGAGATTTTGGTCTGAATGGACCCCTTAGTGGGGAAACATTTTAGTGGTTAGGGACCCCACCTTCGGGGGACCCTTGACGCTATTGGGGGGGTGGTTAATAAAATTTTTTGATCAAAAACTGAAAACGAAGAGTCCCGGTTTTTTATTTTTCCTTAACAGTAATGCTTTTCCAAATATTCCTAATACCTTGATGTTCTACTTGTTTTTAGTGTCCCACTGATATATGTATCGAGTAACATTCCCTTTTTTCAGTGTGCCCTATGCTACGTTTTTTTCAAAAATATTTTAGATGTGACAGCCAAATTAAGCTTTGTATCTATTAAAAAAAGGCAATTCATTGGTTTTGCTGCCTCTGCCCCCCTTTTTAAACCAGTGCAGGATAATTCATTTTAAAATTTCCCTACCCACTCCCTGAGATGTTGAGTCTGAATGGATCCTAGTGAGGTAAATGTTAGGGGTTAGGGACTCCCCTGTTCGGGACCCCCTTGACGCTTTGGGAGGTGGCTTAATACAATTTTGATAAAAAACTGAAACAAAGAGTCCCGGTTTTTTCATATTTTCTAAGCAGTAATGCTTTTCCATTTTCCCTATATCCTTGAGGTTCTACTTAGTTTTGTGTGCCACTGATATAGTTTTAATTAACCTGTCTACCCCAGTTTAAAAAAAGTGCCGGAAAAAGGATCTTTCAACCCCCTTTTTTATTGAACGGGGACTTTGCAAACCCTGCCCGGGCCCGCAGCATGCCCCAAAAACCCTGTTGACCCAAAATTAAAAAAAGTCCCGGGGAAAAAGGAGTCTTTCAACCACCTTTTTATTTGGGAACGGGGGCATTCTGTCCCTGCCCGGGCCCACAGTAGCCCTTTAAAACCTGTCTGCCCCCAGTTTTAAAAGTGCGGAAAAAGTAGTCTTTCAACCCACCTTTTTAGTTGAAGGGACATTACTTCCTGTCCTGGCCACGTATGCCCATTAAAACCTGTCTGACCCCCAGATTATAAAGTGCCGGAAAAAGGAAGTCTTTGTCAACCACCATTTTAGTTGAAACTGGACATTGGTCTATACCTGTCTGTGCCACTGCATGTCCAGGGCCGGAGTACATGGGTGCCGCGCGCTCGCTCGACATCTACGCGACGCAGCGCGTCTGTCATCTATTAACACGCAGGTTAAAAATGCCCTGATGACGCAGCAAAGACAAACTGTCATGTGAAGCAGAGTGCGGAAGCTGGATAGTGTGAAAAACTCCGTAACAGTCATAGACTGGGGTAGCGCTGGCCCCTCTCGTTATGAGTGGGGACAATTGAGCTTCTCTTGGGAAAATATGGTGGTTTAATCGCTCTGTTTTCACCAAGGTGCCCTTTTTCTTGGCATTCTTTTTTTCGCATTTTATCAAACGTGCTGGAGGAAATTTGTCTCATTTTCTTTGTTCTCTGTCCGTGCTCCATACGCCACTGTCCTCTGAATGTCTGTGAATAACTACATTCTGGTGAAGGTTTTCCTGTTCCTCCCTTGTACTAATTCAGAGGAATTGTTTTAACAGTATTTTTGCACATGCAGTTTTTTAGTAGTTTAAGTCTAGAAAAAAAACATTTTTATAATAGGTGGTAATCCACCATGTCTTTGTTTTCTTTTTTTTAAGTTGTATTAATGGTATGTCTCAATATAGGGATTGATAGTATGTTAACAGATCTTGCAAAAACAAGTCTATTTTTGCCATTAGTGTCCTTTATACAGTGTCCTACCTATTCCTGTTTCTGACAGCACCATCACTTGAGCCACTCCTTGACAATGTGAAGAACCATTGTCTGTTAGAACAACATTTTTTTATTATAGGACCTGTGGTTATAGTGCATTTCAAAGCAAACTGCCCCCAAATATTCAAAGCATGACCCTTGAGGCCATTTTTGGACAATTGTGAAGGGAACAAAATGTCTATTAGAAGAAACACTTTTTTTTATAATAGACACCTGTGTATTGCTGCATTTCCCAAAAAAGCAGCATGACCCAAAAATTATAAAAATGACTTCTCAGCCACTGTTATAACAATTGTGAGGAGAAAGAAATGCCACTTAGAAGCCACATTTCTGTTCCAAAGGACATATATTGCTGTATCTCACAGCTACATGTCCCCAAAAAATTTAATAAATATGACTTTTCAGCCACTATTTAAAAATTGTGTGAGGGAGAAATGCCACTAAAAGCCACATTTCTGTTCAAAGGACCATAATTATTGCTGTATCTCACTAGCAACATGACCTCAAAACCTTTGACAATGCGGAAAACTTCTTTAGATAACAGTGAGTAAATGGAATAACGGTGTTGTCATAAAACCTTGTCTGTCTTTTACAGTTCTCACAGCAAAACCAGCAAAATGAACTGTTGGGGGAAAAGAGAATAAAAATTGCAGTAAGAAATGATCATTTCAAAAAGCATTTTTCAAGAGGACCATTTCTGTTTGAAGAGGGATTGTGAAGTAGACGGCAACTAATCGGTGACCTCGGCAATTGGGGCCAGAACAATCAACAGAGATCCGATGCCTGTTTCATCTTGTAAGAAAGTCAAACGATCCACAATTATTCTGTGGATCAGTGGGATGCAGTTTGTCTGTAATGGACTCCTCCAGCTGTGCTGAAGGTCCAGTCCACTCAGATATAACGCTGGAGCTGGGCAAGACAACACCTCTATGGCGTGACGAGCCGCTCGGGCCATTCGTCCATTTGGAATACCCAGAAGTTATTGGGTCCGATACATACAAAAACATCGGTTTGTTTGAGACGCACAGGATGTCGTGTCCATGATCTTAAGCTGATCTCGTGTGTGGGATGTGTTGCCCTGCATTGCAATGCATTGGTGAGGTGTGTAAACAAAGATTGCCAGTGTCACCCATTAGGCTTCTGCCACCTTGCCTGTTGCTGCCGCTACGCCTACTTGGCACTCTACTGCTGTACTCGCTGCTGATGTTGTTTCCACCGTGGGACATTTGGGGATGTGTGAAGCAGACGCAAACAGATGTCTCCAGTTGATCAATCAGCAAGGTCTCCATTTCTGCATTTTTACTCTCAATTTGGGTGGGTGAACGGAAGAAGGGCTGAGTTGTGTTTTTTCCCGGGGATCCGGGTGGGTGGCCACCCAGTAACTGTTGTTCATTTTGATGGCCTTAATGCGGGATCATGTTGGGAGGAATGGAGCATCCAAGCACTCATGTGAGAGATGGAGCCTTGATTTACCAAGCCTCTGGGTCTGAGGGGCACTAGCAACTGATCTTCCTCATCTTCCTCCTCCGCCTCAAATTCGCGCCAACCTTTTCCAAGGCGTAGGGACTTCGGCAACAATCGGTGTTTAGGAATACCTCCTCCTCCTCCTCCTCCTTCCTCCTCGTTCCTCCTCCGCTTTCCTCCGGCACAGCTTCTCAACACAGCCTGATTCCTGAGATGATGCACCCTGAGATGCTGAGGCGCCACTTGCTCACTCGCGCACGCTCACGCGGGACCCCGAACCCTGCCTAATGAAGGACCGGATGAAATTGTGAAACTGTCGGAGCCTTGTGGATTGGACGGAGAGAGAAAGGCTCCGTGTACGCTTCTGTGTTCGTTCCTCCTCGTCGCTGGCGAGCGGGACCTGTTGTTTCAGTGTGTCCAACGAATTGTTCCAGAACCTAAGAACTCACCACAATGCTCATGCTTTCATAGGGCACTTGTCGCACTGACACATTTTGGTGGCTTCTTCAAAACTGGCAAGGATGTGTGTTGCAGAGCTCTTTCACCTGCCACCACTCTCAGTGGGCTCTAACACCCCGTGGCTCCGCAACGACTGCTTGTCAGGCCATGTAGTCACTTCGTACTGCGTAATGGCATTGCGAATGCTGCCACAATCGCTGGAGCATGGGAGGGTGGAATTCCAGCGTGTTGCCACGTCAACACTGACGACGGTGACGGGGAATCTGAGCTGACGCTGACAACGCAGCCAGGCGGGACGAAGCAGGGTGCGAAACAGGGAAAGTGCCGAATTAGACTTCGGTAGCCTTCCTCATCAGGCAGTCCTGACCGGGTTAGCTCTTTTTGAAATTTCTGGACGACAAGGTTCTTGACATGTGCCAGGCATGGGATGTGCTCAGTCCTACCGTTCTTAAGGGTGGCCAGCAGATTTAGCCGTTATCACACACCACCTTGCCTGGCTCAAGGTTCTTGGCACCCTGCCAGCGCTCGGTCCTCTCGTTGCGGAGAAGTGTCCATCTCGAGCTCATGACCCTTGTGTGTCGACGGTCTCCATAGACAGATTATTTCAACACGGCTGGTTTTCTGGGCACGTGAATGCTCTTCTCACTGCTAGGAACCCTTGGGGGAAGAACCTGCACCATCATTCCTGCGGTTTGAAGAGCGGGCGCCGAGCCTGAGAGCCACCAGTCACACCCCAGGCGACATCCACCCGCTTCACCCAGTGAGCTGTCACAGAGATTATCTAGCGGCCTGGCCGTCTTACTAATCCATGTGTCTGGTGGTCAGATGGACTTTTCCGGCCACAGATGCAGTCAAACGCACTTAAAATTTTAGATGACACGTTGGTGGCAGGGCAGGACGGCTTTTCTGGCAAAAAAATGCCTGCTCGGGATCTGGTATGGGGAGGCAAGGGCCAGTGAGGTGGGCAGAACCCATCTGTGTCCCACCAGACGAAAGAGACAACAGTTCCAAGGCCAATAAACCTGGCAAATTGCCGACATTCAGGCTTTTGCCTTTGGGATGGTTTGGTGTTTAATGTGTTTCTTCTGCTTCCCAAACTGGAAGACAGAAGGCTGGCTGCTAGACTGCCGCTGGTGCTGTACCGGCGTGAGGTCGTCAAACTGGCAGAAGGAGAAGGGTAGGATGGGTCTCTGTGGTGCTGGTGGTACTCGCGGACGGTGGAGGCTGAAGCGGAGCATGATCCCTGATCATGACTTGAAGACATGGGCAGCTGAGGAACGCTGGTGGTGGCGGAGGAGGCGGAGACAGAGGGTGTGGGACGTGGTTGGAGGCCCGGACGTCGGTCTGGCTTTTTGGCCAAGTGTTGCCTCCATTTCAACTCATGCATTCGCTGCATGTGATGGACATGTTGGTGTGGTTAACCCACCTAAGGTTCTGCCTTACTTATGCGTTTACGGCAAAGCGGCATATGACATCGCTGGGTGAATCAGTGGCCTGGTCAAAGTAGGCCCAGGCTTGGAGAGGTCCTGGACCTTTTTTTGACGGGCGAATAAGCGAGGAGCGGGGTGGTTTTGCGCTGACCGTAGCGCTGGCGGAATCATATCAGCGGACTTTCTGCGACCGCCCTCTCCCTTTTGTGCGGAACCCGTGAGACTGACAACTACCCCATCGTCTTTCTCCGTCATCCAGTGATGAAGCCTTGGCAAGCAAATTCTGCTAAAAAGACCACGTTGGATCAGCAATGTCGTCATCATCATCTTCTTCAACACAGGTGACTTCGTGTTTCTCCTGACATTCTGCATACAGGAGCTGCGGGCTACAAGCAAGAGGGACTGCAAGCGTTGCCGTCGCCCCGGGATTTTGCCGATTGACCGGCTACCTTTTCACCTCTGATGGCATCAGTTAATGGGCGTCAGAGCCAGAGAACAATCATCCTCTTTGGCTCCTTGTTCTTTTAACCTGCTTCATTATGACCCAACCGCTATTTTGTCATCAATAGTGGTCTTCAGTAAAATGGATTATCACAGTGGTGGGTACACGAGTTGACATTTGGGGTGACTTTCATGTTGGAGAATGCTGGTGGATGCTGATGATGACATTGGGGGCCGTGACTGGGAGGACGAGGTAGGTAAGACTGCGGGATGCAGGTTGATTAAACCATGAAGGACAGATTGGCGACGCTGTTCGTTACTGAGATTCTACAGGGCTGACCAGCACGATGACAGGCCTGACGGTCTGCAACCTGACGATCCGCTGCCATGCGGTATGTTGTCTCCAGCGCTGGAAGGATGCACTTCTCTCGTACCTCTGTCAACCATGTCCAACCCCCTCTTTCATCGCTTACCACCTGAATTTCGCTCCATGTATCAGACAATATACACAAATTTGAGAAGGTATGGTGAGTTTTGGAATGTCTCTTTATTAAAAGACAGCAAAATCACAGCTATTCTCAAATCCCTCAAATCAAAACAAAATTGCTGGAGTTTCAAATATATCTCTGCGCTCAAAGTAGATCTTCCAAGTCAACATAGCTGGCCTGCAGCCAAAGTGAAAAAATCTCGTTATCTGAAATGTATTCGGATATTAAATGTGTTTTTTGGCACCTATCAATTCACTGTGGTAACATACACAATTGCTGGATTCAAATTTAACTGCAGGTGGCTTATCAACAAATCTGGACTGGGCAAGTAAAGTGCAGATAAAAAAACACGTATCTGTAATGTATTTTGGATAATTAAAAGGTATTTTTTGGCACCTATCAATTCACCTGTGGGATCTAAAAAATTGATTTATTCCACATTAAGTGAAAGGTGTCTCAATGAACAAAGCTGTCAGGCACCAAAGTCAGGGAAAACTCATCGTATCTGCGAGCTCTTGTATTCGGATATTAAAAGGTATTTTATTTGGCACCTATAATTCAGCCTGTGGTGACTAAAAAATTGCAGTATTCACATGTATGTGCAAGTGCTCTCAATGAACATAGCTTAGTGTGCCAAAGTCAAAAAAACACGTTTCTGTAATGTATTCGGATAATTATAGGTTATATTTTTTGGCACCTATTCAATTCAACCTGTGGGTAACTAACACAATTGCTGGATTTCAAATTTAACTGCATAGTTTGGCTCTATCAACAAATCTGGGATCTGGGCAAAGTGCTAAAAACACGTATCTGTAATTATCTGGATTATTAAAAGGTTATTTTTTGGCACCTCTCAATTACCTGTGGTGACTAAAAAATTGCTGTATTCACATTTTAATGTGCAAGGTGCCTCCAATGAATAAAGCTGTAGTGCACCAAGTCAAAAAACACAGTATCTGTAATGTATTCGGATAATAAAAGTTATTATTTTGGCACCTATCATTCACCTGTGGTAAGCTACCACAATTGCAGGATTTAGATCTCGCGCGTAACTGCAAGTTGGCTCTATCAACCAATCTGGGACTGGGCAATAATATGCAAAAAAAACAGTATCTGTAAATGTATCTTCGGATAATAAAAGGTATTTTTTGGCACCTATCAATTCACCTGTGGTGGACTAAAACATTGCAGTATTCACATTTAAGTTTAAGGTGCCTCAATGAACAAAAGCTGTAGTGCACAAAGTCAAAAAAAAAACACGTAATCTGTAATGTATTGGTAAACAAAAGTATTTTTTGGCACTATCATTCACTGTTGGTGACTAAAAGATATTGCATTATTCTCATTTAAGGTGCTAAGGTGCCTCAATGAACAAAGCTGTAGTGCGCCAAAGTCAAAAAACACGTATCTGAAAATTCTATTCGGATATTACAAGGTATTTTTGGCACCTTCAACCTGTGCTGACTGCTGGGATTATAATTTACGTACAAGGTGGATATATCCAACAAGTGGAGGATGGGCAACAAATTGAAAATGAACACCTATCTGAAATGTATTACTGATCATAAAATGGATTTTTGCCTCCTAACACAGAGACCTGCAGTTACTAGAGAAAGATGTGTATCTATAACGTGTCAGGATGCCCTCTACAATATCCAGAAAATATTTCAATAGAAAAACGGTTAATAATAAGCGTATTGCAATTGTACTACACTTAGTCTGGGTGAACTTTATCCAGGTTTTCATAGCGAGCATAGAGCTTGTCTCGGGTTCGCCGCGGGGGGCAGGACACCACCATCCGTCACTCCCGTGACTTTACAGACGGGTAGATGATCCTTTAAATTCTCTACCTAACTTTATAAAAATCTTCCAATCTCTTAATCTAACTAAATTGTGAGGATCACAGCTAATAATAGATGTTTTTTCTCTGTGAAGAAAATAATACTAATTCCGCTTGAGCTGTTTGGACTTAAGCAGAGCGCACGTACTTCTGCTCTGAGCGCTTGAGAGACATGAGGCGGAAAAGGAAACGATGTTCTTATGTAAAACGAGGTCATGTGCATTTTTCCAGCCAATCGCAAACATACAGAATCCCAGTCATGACGTTCGCCACACACGATCTCACCTGCCTTAGTCTGTAATCTGATTTGCTGGACGCCAAAAGTACTGGAGCGCAGAACAAGGCGTGATCTTAAAGTGATGTCACAGATTTTACCTAAATTATCGCATGATCTAAAAATCTGATCACCATAAAAAACTGTGCTGATTTTAATCTTTGTCGTAAAATAAGTCGTCTCAACACTGTGTCAGATCTCCAGTCCCTGCCGGCAGACAGATTTTCAGCATCTGTTCCAGGATTATGAAGCAGTGGATGCGTTATTTCATCCCGTATAGTACTGGCGACTGACAAATAAATTGGCCTTCTCGAATGGCTCAACAAATGGCAGTGTCCCGCATGAGCTGCCTGGCTGCATCAAAGTTACACACGGGGAGTATCCTGTCCGCCTGGATCATCTCAAAAATCGTTAATGGCCTTTCTCTGTTCATACGTCGAGTTTCCACATGTTTGCAGGTGGAATTCCAACGAGTGGAAACAATCGCATATCAGTGGTTAGCAGTGATGTTGGAGGAAGGCCGTTCTGCCGCTGCAAAAATCTCAAGGAGGGTGTTCCTGGCTTTGCAGGATGGATGCAGTTCATGCACAGTTTCCTGGCCATTTTCGATTCTTCAGAAGATCGGTGGAAGGAACTCTCAGGAACCTTTTCACAACCAGATTGTACCAGGTGAGCGCCATGCATGGCGCTTTGGACCATACCTCTCGGTGCAGCGCGGACACCACCATGTTCCTCCCATTGTCCGTCACCATGTTCCGATTTTGCAGTTGGGCGTGGAGAAAGACCAGACACGAATTTCTTGCTGCATGACGCAGAGCTAGTTCCTCACCTGTGTGAATTTCGTTCACTCACGGAGGCAAGCCAGGTGTAGAACTGTGTGACACCGCTGTGCCCTACACATGTGGTATGATGGAGCAGTACTTGTGGAGGCTGAGATGGTGGTGGAGGAGGAGGAGGCGGACATTGGCGCAGGAGCCGCAGTTTGACAACGTGGAGGAGAAAGCGGCGTCTCCTGTCCAAGTTGTTGGTGTGCCTGGGCCAGAAGCACATTCACCCAGTGGGCCGTAAAGGACATGTACTGGCCCTGACCGTAGTTACAGCTCCAGACGTCCGCACTGCCGTGCACCTTGGACCAAACTGATAAGCTCAAGACATGGCCCACGTTGTGTTCTATATTTATGAAGTGCTGGTACTGCCTTTTTGGAAAAGAAATTACGGCTTGGAACTCTCCATCTCGGCTCGGCACAAGCCATTAGTTCTCTAAACAGTGCAGAGTCCACCATTTGGAAAGGGAGGGACTGCAGCACCAACAACTTGGAAAGGAGCACGGTCAGCTTCTGCACTTTAGGATGGTTGGACGCATACTGTTGTCTCTTTGCAATCGCCTCGCTGAACGACTGCTTGCGCCATGAGTAGCGAGGAGCAGGAGCATCTGGACCGGGAGATGATGTCAAAGAGAAACAGCTCCCTTCTGCAGAGGTGGTGGAGCCTTGACTGGCTGCAATGGCATACATGCCACTGGGCGCTGCTGCTGCTGTTGCTGCGGCGGCAGGATGGACCACCACATCTGAGCCACGTTTCTCCCAGGCCACCGGATGGTGACGCTGCATGTGTTGACGCAGGGCCGTGGTGCCAACGTTAGCTCCCTGGCCACGCTTCACTTTCTGCCCACAGATTCTACATATACCCATATTCGGCTCCTCCAGTGTCTTAGCAAAGAACTGTCACACCGCCGAGTATCGGATTTTACCGCCAACGCTCCGCACTGAGTGACTACTACCGCCACTGCCTCGCTGAGCCCCTGTGCCGCTACTTTCTTGGACCTGCGAAGCGGGTTTTTTACCCCATGGCCGCTTGGCTCCCGACCTCACACTGCTGCTACCCTGCTGACTCACAGCCACACAACCCACTTGCTGGCTGTGCCGCTGCCTGACGCGCAAGCTGACGCCCTCTTCTCCTGACAATGATGAAGCCCTTGCCTCACCCGGCTCCCAAGTGCGGTCGGCTACATCATCATCTATTTGTGCTTCATCGTCACTGCTGACCTCATCACTGGTCTTGGTTTGCAGAAGCTGACCCCTCACAACATGACCTCCCATGCCACTCAAGTAGCTGCTGACTGCCCTCCTCAAATTGTTCATCCTCGCTATATTGTGCCGCTGAGCCCAGACTACATAGTAGATCTCTGGCTGAGGGAACCGGATGGGACAGAGGCGGGTTGAGGACAGGTGAGGGCCGCTGACCCGCTCCCGGGCCATTTCAACTAAGGGTTGTGTCTGACGTTCCCACCGACTCTTGGCTGGGGTTGTCAGATGTCCTCTGGGAGGAAGTGGATGACCTAGTCAACCAATCAAGAACCCTTGGGTTCCAAGTAAGCACACGGCCGCTAGATGACAGCGGCAGTTGTGGCCTCACCAAGTGACCCCTGCTGCGATGTCCCCTTGCTGTGCTGCGACCTGGGCCTGGAATGTTTGTGCCTCTGCCACTCGCAGGTGAAGAGCCTGCCACCTCTCTGTCTGACATACTGTTTGTTCTAAAATGTACACACACTGTTTGATGAAGATATCTGTATATGATAAATACACACCCTGTATTTGACTCCAAATGAACCCAGTAACAAGCATGGGTAACTCTTGGATATAAATTGCGCTCCACAAATGGGCAGGAAAAATTGACTTGTATGTGCCGTTTAAAAACTCTGTATTTTACTGAATGTAAAAGCACAAACAGGCTTAATTAACCTTCGGATATGAATTATGCTACAGAATTCGGTGAAAAAGAAAGTTTCTTTTACTGAGTACAAATGCAGAAAAATACTTAGTTAACCCCTGGATGTAAATTGCGCCAAACAATTGAGAAACCACAAACTACCAGCTTTGTAGCGTGTTACAATGGCGTGTTTTTTATGCTACACAACACGAGAAAAAATTGTAATTAACCTTCGCTTGTGAATTATGTTACAGGAAAAATTTATTTTTGGTGGTGAAAGACGGTTTATTGTAGTCACCACAGCAGCAAAACAACGCTTAATTAACCCCTGGATGTAAATTGCGCCAAACAATTGAGTAACCACAAACTACCAGCTTTGTAGCGTGTTACAATGGCGTGTTTTTTACAATTCACAACAAGAGAAAAAATTGTAATTAACTTTCGCTTGTGAATTATGTTACAGGAAAAATTTATTTTTTGGTGGTGAAAGACGGTTTATTGTAGTCACCACAGCAGAAAAAAAATGCTTAATTAAACCCTGGATGTAAATTGCGACAAACAATTGATCAACCACAAACTACTAGCTTTGTAGCGTGTTACAATGGCGTATTTTTTACGCTACACAACAAGAGAAAAAATTGTAATTAACCATCGCTTGTGAATTATGCTACAGCAAAAATGTCTTTTTCGACGGTGAAAAAGACGGTTTATTTTAGTCACCACAGCAGCAGAACAACGCTTAATTAACCCCTGGATGTAAATTGCGCCAATCAATTGAGCAACCACAAACTACTAGCTTTTTAGCGTGTTACAATGGCGTGTTTTTTACGCTACACAACAAGAGAAAAAATTGTAATTAACCTTCGCTTGTGAATTATGCTACAGCAAAAATGTCTTTTTCGGCGGTGAAAAAGACGGTTTCTTTTAGTCACCACAGCAGCAGAACAACGCTTAATTAACCCCTGGATGAAAATTGCGCAAAAGAATTGAGCAGCCAAAAATGAAGTGGTATTTATATTGTAAAAACGCTGTTTCTTTAAATGAATACAACAGGAACAGGCTTAGATCCCCCTTGGATACTCAATGTGCTGTGAGCAGATAGCATTAAAATGTATATGCAGCTGCACTGGACGCACACTGGACTTCAGATCCAATACCCCACAAAATGAGAAATAAAACGTTAAGAGAAGCAGTCTCTGAGACAAGCTGAGACACCCCCCAAAAATCGCTGTATAAAAATCAGTTCCTCAGTAAGAGCTATCACAATCAGCCGCAGCAGCACCTTCCCTGATCAGTACAGTGAGAGGAGTGTGAGCTGCCAGCGTCGCGCCCGGACGTATATAGTGCGGTGACGTCACAGAATCCCGCCGGTCTCTGATTGGCTTCATCTCTGCACATGTCATGCAGGCTATGCCCTTCTTCCTCCCAGAGTGCTTTGCCCCATGTAACGCCATGTGCTCACAGCCATTTTATCAATCAAAAGCACACTTCGTTCACCCGAAGTACTCCAAACTTCGATTTCATTCAGAACCGAAGTTTTCCTGAAATTCTAAACGAATTCCACTTCGTTAGATTCAATTCACCCATCTCTAGCCGCCACCGTAGGCAAGTAGCGCCAGGGGCAGCGACCTGGGGGTTCAACAGCCAAAGCAAACCCAACCTGCTTTGCGGTGGGCTCTGGTGAAAACCAGCATTCCTTAAGACTTCGAGCCCTGGTGCAGCTTACACCATCACCTGCAGTGGTCCAGAGCATCCACTACTCCAACTATTACAGCTTCTCACCTTTATAAAGGTTTCTCCCATGAACAACAAATTTCACATGTCCACAAGATAGGAGGAATGTATAATAGCTGAAAGTCTCACCTTCACAATCACATGTACATAGGTCCCAGGTACCCCAACTGATAGGGGCAGTGGTCATCAGTCTTACAGTGAACGAAGCAGCAGTGCGCACACATGATCATAGCTCTTTTCAAATGGGGGACTCAAAACCCCTTTTCTCATAAACATTCGGTGTTACAGCAGTTGGATCCATAGCAATCAAATATTTATCACCTAAGCTATATAACCACTGCAGGAATTAGGGTCTGTCACAGTGACCTCCAGGTTAAGGACATGTAACTGCTACCCTGTTTGCCCTGAAAATAAGACAGTGTCTTATATTATTTTTTGTTCCTAAAGATGCACTTATTTTCTGGGGATGTCTTATTTTCCACAAATAAATTATAGCATGCTATACTAGTGTGTGTGTATATATATATATATATATATATATATATATATATTGTGGGGACTAGCGGTCACAGAGGCAGGCACAAGCGGGTAGGTTGCAACAAAAATAAAGGGTTTTATTTTTCACCGGCAAAACAAACAGCAGTAATAACAAAGTCTCTGGCAGCAGGCGTACTTCAGCCTTATAACACGCAGCAAAATAAAGGTCAAGTCCAGCATCAAAAGGAAATCAAACATGTACTCCACCGTGTGGCTGGTGAACTTCCTTTTGAGAAGACCCACAGGTCTGTTTCAGGGGTCCGTAGCAGACTCCTCTCTCCTGCTAAGCACTCTCTGGAGACAAGTGCTTCCAAACACTCCTTTAGCATCAGGTTAACTCTCTCATCTGGTCTCTTCCTGCACAGGCTTTAAAGGCCTAGGGATACCGGTAAACCTGGACCGGGGGGGTGAACGGCCTCCCACCCACGCTACAGCCGTTCAGAAAAAGCAGCCCAATAAAGCTGCACAGCAGCTATACTACAATACACCAACATAAGTAACCTACGGTTACTTATCTCTACTGCTGACTTTTCCCCACCAAGGTCCAGTTCCTTGGTGGCCCCACTAGTGCAGTTCTCTTGCTGCCATTCTGCTGTTGTGGAAAGACCGGGCTGTCCCACTGGATCGGCCTCTCTGAAATCCCTGGAACTTCCCTATTGTTTGCAGCATAATCCTAGGGACATATCTTCCATCCACTATCTTTCCTGCTGGTTGCTTACTATATATATATATATATATATATATACAGTAAATATATATATATATATGTATATATATATATATATATATATATATATATTAAAAGTTTAGAGTCACAAACCATAGGATATATAGATGTAAAGGACATTTTATGGCAGCTGCAGTGACTTATCTCAAAGGATGGCAAATGTGACATGCTGGGACTTGTAGAACTAGAAGTTCCAGCATGCCCCATCAGCCATCCTGTGAGATGTGTGTGTGTGTGTGTGTGTGTGTGTGTGTGTATCATTGCTCTGTTCTCCCCCCGCTTCCCTCTATTACTTACATGTACTCTCTCTCCTGTCCTGGGATGTTTGGGACCTGTGGTGACATCACAGTCACATGACCTCCCTGCACAGGTCCTTCAAAAATTTTCTACAACAATAAGTCCCAGGGCCGTTTCTCGGGGTTAACGGGGCAGGGGAACACCCACCTCCCATCAGCCTCAGGCTCTCTCCCCACCCTTAGGGACGGCCCTGTTTATGGGGAGCTACAGCAATGATTTCCGCTATGTCTTATTTTCGGGGGGTGCCTTATATTAGTGAATTCAACAAAATTTCTGCTATGATTAACTTTTGGGGGTGTCTTATTTTCGGTGAAACACAGTACAACCAGTAGTATGCTGCACATACCATGACATTGCTGCAACCCAGTAAAGAACGACCTAAGGGAGACCAAGGAATCATCTCTGGCATTGTTATGGTTTTATTCCTTTTTATGTTATGCTGTGGTGAGATATTTTGTAAAAGTTTTTATGTGTCTGGAAATCCTACTGAAGAATTTTTGATGCTCTTCTTTTAATTTTTCATGTGACATCCATATAATGAGAACTGCTGAAATGTTTCAGCTTTTACTCTGACCACAGAACCTAATAATAGGATGACACTTATTGTTCTGTAGGGATTACCTCTAAGGAAACATCTTATTATCTTTACATGTGAAAATGACAGGTAATACCTCTACTATAAATCTAAAGGCAGATAACATAGGATCCACCATTGAAAATTGGTGATGGTCGCAACTTATTTCCTCCTTCTCCCTGCACAATGACCTTTGCATATCATTTCCTGATTCCAGATTGCTATGATGACATGTGACTGCTGTAAAGCAAATTTTTAATTGTTGTTAAAAGCTGTTTAGGCAACATGGCTGCTGCATAATAATGTTCAGAATATTGAAAGAAAAACACAATCGGAATTAAAAACAGATTAGGAAAAAAAAAATGTTTTAGCGTCTGGTTTTTATAAATAAAATAAACTTATGCCTCACTTAATTGTCAAGAATTGTTGGCTACATAAAAGTCTCTTTATCTATACAAGTATCATTTAAATCACTTTGTATGTAGCACTGACATCCCTTTTCCATATGTCTTATTAGGGCATATAAATATCATATTCTAAAAGCCACAATTGGGAGTCACTAACTATGAGCATCTCCTGCTTTGGGATATACAGCATGCATGAATGGCCATTCATGGAGACATGTACCTAGATACAGTATGCTTTTCGCCTTGATAACAGCTGATCACCAGAGAATAAAGAAGCTGTCCATCTTCATAAGTCAATACCTTGAGCACTATGCTAAAACAGAGAGCTTGGTGTCTGGGATGAGGGTTGCCAAAAGCCACTCTGCCTTGGCAGGTGTACTTAGACACTGGGTAAAAGTATCAGTGCTGACAGATTGACAGGTGTGTCAGTAAGATACAAAAGCATATGGCCCCTTTCCCTAAGGTTATGCAGTTTTAAAATGCTGTCCGAAATCTGACCTTATTTTAACATCGCCGTACCGCGATTTTTGGTGCAGGTTTCAGACTTCTGATTTTCTAGTACATTGAAGTGTATTAAAATCCACCGGAAGATAGAACATATTCTATATTATGGCAGAGGTCGGCGTTTTAGAAATCCAACAATACAAAATCTGTGCTGTGTAGACTACAGATCGGATTTTATATTGCTGTCTATTGGCACTGGTTACAGTCGGATTTTGAACGTATTCTAAATACTGAATCCGGCGAAAAGCTGACAAGAAACCAGTGCTGTGTAGACCTGGCCTAAAGAGTCAGAAAAACTAGGGGTGACATGTATGAATTCGAATGCGTACTTTTTTTTTACTTGGCGCCGACACACAGATTTTTGGCGCATTACATAGAGCTTAATGCGCCAAACTTTGTATGGGGGCATAGAGTGTAATGCGCCAAACTTGGCGCACTAAGCTCTGTGTAATGCGCCAAAAATCTGTCGTATTATACACTCTTCTATATCTATTTAGAACTGTGGTGTCGGCGCCAAGTAAAAAAAAAAGTCTGCATGTGAATTCATACATGTCGCCCTCTTAATGTTTCAATGCTTGGATTATGAGATTCGGAGAGTGTAGAATATGACAGATTTTTGGCGCATTACATAGAGCTTAGTGCATTACACTCTATGCCCATACAAAGTTTGGCGCATTAAGCTCTATGTAATGCGCCAAATGTCTTCATATGGTCGTATTCTACACTCCTCTATTTCTATTTAGAACTGGAATGTCGGCGCCAAGTAAAAAAAAGTACGCATTCATACATGTCGCCCCTAGGTCATTTCTTGGGGGTATGAACACATCCACTAGTTAAGTACTGTTAACAGATCCTCTTTAATAACACTTTTTCTTTTTTACATCTAACAATAAAGAAAACCATTCCTTTTCCACAAACGATAAAAACAGCATATTACAGAGCATCGTAAAAGTGTAAAGCATGGACCAGACAATCACTAAATGTCAATGATCATTCCATCAGCCTGCCATTCTCTCTCACTGTAACAACTGCCACTTTTAATCAGAAACAGAAAAAGATCCAGCAGAATGATCTGTCCTTCCATACCACCTGCAGCACAGTATATTGTCTACATGTACACATTAAGCTATACTTATAGCTTTCTAATGTAATAAGCTTCTGTCAGTCCTTATGAACACAAGAAACTTTGAAATTGCTCTTCAAGAGCACCTTTGGGATTATAATGTCGGTGTTCTATGCTCATAGAACATTTAACACTTCTTTTTTCATACAAGGTTCAGCACTTCTTTTATAATAGGGCTTTACAACTGGTCATTATAGTTAAAAAAAATCTACTTTTTCACATTAAAAGTGCATTCATTGTCTTTACATTACTTTATTGCTATACACTTCTACTCTTTTTATGCTATTACTCTGCGCAGCAATTCCCATGATAAATGTCCCCTGCTACCATTTACTACATATTAAAAGTCAGAACTCCATTTAAGGTGATTCAGTAACATTTCCATAAGTTATCTATATTATTCCATGTCATAACAGCGCTGTGTGTGTTTGCCTATAGCAACGTTTGAGGTATATATATATATATCCTTCATCAGGCGAATGTGTAACGAGTGAATGTGTAGACCAAGTACATAGCACTCTTGGTGACACACATCTCATACTGCTGTTGCCACCAGAAGTGCTATATACTTGATCTACATCTCTATTATTTCTATGTGCAACTCATGAATCACCTTACTCTTTATTGTGCTGTACTTTAAGTACTGGTGGCCAAGAGGAGAACCCTGAAACTTGACAAAGGAGGTGGACCCCGAAAGGTGGCAGGTTCACACACAGATGGCAGTAACGCAACATAACATGACCGTATAAATTATATGCTATAACGCTATAAGAGACTGTACCATAGGTTATATATATTATTTATGTGAAGAAAAAGAAAATCGTTTTCACGTAAATTTAGTAAAGTGACAAATACAATGATGGTCTAAATGAGATCTTTTATTACAATGCCGATGATTGTGTGCTATATGAACTGATTTACTGAAAGAGCAGGAATCCCCACCCAGCTGCTATTACCTGTGCTTTAACAAAGTTGATGAAGGTGTAATTATCTAAAAAAGAGAAAAAGAGGTGAACCCCTCTGAGTCTGGCATCTACACCTCTATGCTACAATTGAGTCTGCCTAACTGTATGTGATCTATCCTGCTAACATAAATCATCAGCATTGTAATGTAATGTTTGTAATGTTTTGGGCTATCATGCTTTCTATGGAAACCCGAATAATGTAAAGCATATCTTATATATAGTATAATGAAGTTTACAACATATGGATGTAGCAAAAGTTAACTTGATCGTGATAACATGAATTTTCATTGAATCTGTTCTTAAATCACAACTAAAGTCTTTGAAAAAGTTGAGACAAGTTTCTGTACATGATAACATGGCCTTGATTTTTCAAAAAACTTATATACTGTGCTTGTGATAAGAGCAAATGTACACTTAATTGAATGGGCATTAAAGTAAAACCTGAAGAAGATATTCTTTTGGCTTTCTGTTACTAGTACTAGTCAGAGTTAGACTGGAGGTCTCTGGAGCCAATTCAATATTCAGCCTGTAATACTGTAGGTCCACTCTGGTCCAGCAGAACATAACACAGTTGATTTTGCATACCAAACATTTGCTTCCACAGTTTAAGGTTTCATGGACTGAATAAAAAAAAGCTAAGGGAGATGTTATTGGTGTGTCCTCTATGTGAAAATACAAGATGTTTGTGTTCACATATTCTCTTCAACAGTAGATTGGACCATCAGAGTAATTTCCTAGTGGGTCTCTTAATTATCTTTATTACATATACTTGGATTTTTAAGATATTCATTATTAATTTTTTATAACAACTCCCCACTCCAATCACTGCATCGGCTATGTAAACCATGGATAGATTACTAATTGTTTCTTAGAATTGTGCTTTCCTTCCATAGTGTTCATTCACTGCAAACTTGGAATCATGTCGGAAATAAAAATAATTTGATTGATAAAAAGTAATTGACCAATTAATTTGCTGTGTATTGAACTGGACATATTATTAATAGTTCTGCTCATGGGTGTAAAACATTGAGACCACACTTGCATGAAGCATGCTATGTTAGTAATAAAACTGACTTTACTGATTCAGGCTTAAAGCAAGGTTGAAATTATATATCTGTGCTATTTTATCCTTACACGTAAAGTTAGATGTATACAATGACCTTAATGTTGAAAATTGCTATTTATTTTTTTTGAGTTTTGTTTATTGAGATTGATTTCTTCCAGTAGTTGCATTATGGGAAATATTGGTCATAGAATGCATTGGATGTTGGGTGGAAGGACACTACAGGCACCAGAAGCTAGAGTTAAAAATATAAAAAATAGAGAGTAATGTTGATATAATGGGTCTCTGTTTCCTTCCAAAGCAGTTCGGCCAAACTTGTCAAAATATGTGACTCTCGTATTGGAGACATTGCCGTTAAAGTCTATGGGAGAAAAATTCTGGAAATCTTTTCTGGCTTTGGTAAAGCGCCTAGAAAATCAAACTGCCTTCAAATTGGGTTACCCTGTGTCACAGACACACTCACCAGGACGTGATGCGGGGGCCACTCTAATGGAGTTCATTTATTTCCACTCAGTTCTCTTTGCACTCACCTCTCGCTCAGGTGGCAAATCAAGCATAAATCACGCCCCAAGACAGTTCCAGCACCCCAAAAATATATCCGCTGCCCCCACATCCTACTCAATATCAAAAAGAAAAGGAAATCAGAGAGGAGGGGCTCTGATCCAAAGATACCACTTACCAATGCTTACAGGTTTACCTCACTGCTCTCCAGCAGTTACAGGGTTAAAAACAATTCTTCAAGGTTATGGGTTCTTACAGCAACAAGGGCTAAGCTTATACATTTTTTTATTTAATATGAAAAAAGTACAGTGCTTACATAAAAATTACAATGACATAAAGGTAGCAACGAGTTATGAAATCAATGGGAGAAAACTTAGAAAGTCCTAACACTTACAATGGTCAGCTTTCAGATCTGGGGGCACGGAAGAAGAAATGGAACACAGCAATTGAACCCCAGATTATGTACAAAAATTTGAGCCTGGACAATGTGTATTATAGGCCACTCAGCAATCGCTAATTATGGTAATAAGCTTGTTCCTGACTCTCTGGGAATATGATAAGGGGGCAGACGCTCATCCTTAATGAGGATTGTTACTCACTTCACCCACTAGATGGCATCCACCGGCCGTTTTTCAGTTTGGACAGGTCAGTTGAACCCTGACCTTCTCTATGACCAGTTTGTATGGCTAGGACAGGTCAAAGGGCCTATCTGGCCCGGCTTTTCTTGTTATATCCTATTGGAGTCTGTATATATTAAAGGCCATAAAATTGCCATAAATATGCTGCTTAGCAGATATAGCACTGGGTTATGTAAACAAGGGGGTAAGAGGAATAGTTTTAAGGGGACATATGATATTCCACAGATCAAGACTACAAATTTCATTTGCAAAGGGGGGTGGAGGTCTTAGAAGTTAAAAGAGAGCAGGATATACTCTACATTACATACAGTTCCATGACAGCTACAAACAGACCTTATGATAATATCATAGCTGCCCTGCCCATTTCCCTCACACCCTGACCATAACTCCAACCCTATTCAAAACTCCAACCCCACCTGTAACCTCAACCCAAACATCACCTCAGGGAAAGACCACAACCCTAACTCTAAACTTTACCACAAACGCATGTAAATCTTCATCCCATACTCAAAATCCAAACCCAAATCTGAACTCCAACTCAAATCTGAACTATGGGTTAGGGTTAGAGATGATCTTTCCCTGAGTTCTGCCAAAGTTTGTTCAGGACGACACAAGTCGAGTCACTGACATTTGAGTTTAATTTAATCCTGACTTAAATCTGAAGTAAAAATCTAATAGTAGGGAAATACATTTACATTGCTTTGAAATTAGGTTTATCATCAAACAGTCCCAGAGCAATCTGATAAGCTTCTGTAAAACACCAAACTTAAACCTTCTACTCCTCTTTCACACCTGTGACCTTTCAACACTAACGAGTCACATGACACCATGGAGGGAAAATGGCAAATTGGGCACAATTTGTTCATTTTCACTTAGGGGTGTACTCACTTTTTTGTCAGCAGATTAGATATTGATGTCCCTGTGTTGAGTTATTTTGAGGATGCACCAAATTTACTCTGTTATACAAGCTGTATACTGACTACTTTACATGGTATCAAAGTGTCAAATCTTCAGTGTTGTCTCATGAAAAGATATAATACAATATTTACAAAAATTTGAGGAGTGTACTCACTTTTGAGAGATACTGTTACTGTGTAAATTGGCAAGATGATCAAAGAACAATCGGAATTTTTTTTTTACCTTATAATCCCTTGAGAAACAAAAAAAACGGATTAGGTCTAAGGCTTTCTGTGTTGCCCATAGCAAACAAATAGAGTACCCCGTTCATTTTTTAAGAGCACTAAATGGAATGGAATTGGCACTCTAATAAGTTGCTATAGGCAACGAAGAAAGTCTTAAACCTAGACAGTTTTCATACATGAGGCCCTAAGTGTTTTAAAAGTGAATTTTTTCTTCATGGCTTTGTATAAAAATCATTTTAAAATCACGTATAGTATGTATGTGACTTTCCAGTGACTTATGTCAATTCTCTATAGAAAACAGAAAGTAAGCAAGTCAAAAAGCATACTCACTCAAATATAATGTACACTTATTTCAATCATGTATATATTATTACACCAATGTTTATTGACATATATGGATTTCCATTATTTGTAATAAAATTTAAAAATATCCCTACAGCCTCCTTAATACTTGTCAATCAACTATGAACCAGCCATCTAATGTTAAATAACTTATCAAAATGGTATTATGTTATGTTTAATTACATAGAGCTGCAATTACAGATCATCCTCTTTTTATACTTATTTTGCTTATTTTTAAATTTGGTGCCTCTGCATGTTCACACATAATGATCCAAGTCAGGGATCTCAATTTTATTTCCATTCCAAGTAAATTAGACAGCAATGGAAGGTGTGCAATCAGCTGTCCTGAGTACTTTGCATTGTGTTATCAGTGGAATATTTGATGAGTGACTTTTTTTTAAAGGTTGAGGCACTACATTTACAGATATCCCAGCTGCTTATTTTTGCTCTTTCAATGCCACCTTGAGGTCTGATTGTGTACAACAATCTGTATTTTTCTTTACTGCAAAAGTGCAGTATTATTTATAGCATATAAAATAGTTTGACTTGATAATCTCCACAAATGCAACCTCACTTTTAAAATGATTGACTTGTCTGCAGCCAAAAAAATATATAATAATAATAATAATAATAATAATAATAATAATAATAATAATAATAATGTTTAAATGGTAGATCCCAGAATTAAAGAGGTCTGTCTGCAACCTTAATTTTGCTCTTCCCAAACACTGTTTAAGCAAGATAAATGCTCAAAACTGAAAGCAGTATATATATGGAACTCATGTATGAAACTTGTCTAGGTGTAAGACTGTCTTTGTTGCCTATGGGCTGTGAGCAACAAAGAAAGTCTTAGACCTAAACAGCTTTCAAACATGTTCCCCTATATATTTTGTGGTAATCGGCAATGTTCTATACACATCTTTTATTCCCAATTGTTCAATTGTAATCCAAATAATTTAATAATGTAGAATGACAATAATGTTTTGTAGATAGAGAGATAGATAGATAGATAGATAGATAGATAGATAGATAGATAGATAGATAGATAGATAGATAGATACGCACATAAAACAAATGAGGTAGTACACATATATTTGTATGTTTAGCAACATGGTGAGAATGAGCCACATACTCAATTCCCGGTGTTGACTACATTGACCTCATGCCCTTTCCCTGTTCTTTGACATCCATCCAACAAAGCACAGCCCACGCAATGCTGCCAGTCTTCAGAAGGTTTTGGTGCCATTGTTCTATTGGGTAACAATTTAAAAAGTTTCTACATTTTTAAATTCTTTTTCGTAAGGTTAAGTTTGTCCCACAAATAAACTAATCAAATCAGTTCTACTGCTGGGACTATAGCAATCAGCTGTGATATTTAGGAGAACCTAGCAGAAAATATTATCTGCATAAATCCAGAGAAAATTAAAGGGGTATTCTCACCATGCAGTTTCACAGAACCACAGCCAGCTTTAGACACCTCTTGGTCAGGCTGTGGGCAGGTCTATTGCAGTGATTGACATGATTGACACATCAGCTCTGCTGGTCCTAACTATTCCTATTGCACTGACGTGACTGCAGGAGAGTTATAAAGTCTGCAATACAAGGCTACAGAGCTCTAAAGAGTGAACGCTTCTCATTTAGATAAGTAAACAAAGTCCATTGCTAGAGGTAAGACTCTGAAGGATACCACTCATCATGGACAGACTGAGTGACCGACAGCAGATTGGAGCAATGAGATATTAGAAAGAGTATTGAGAGGTAGGGAGAGATGGTCGGTAACCAGAGAAACTTTTGTGCTCTACAAAAAAGAAAACGTTCTTTATCTCCAGACCAAAGCAAAATTAACAAAGCAATGTATTTGGTAATAGTATTCATTTAGCTTTCCTTAAGGTTAAAGCCAATTATTGTAGTGAGAAAACACCTTACAATGTGTTCCTTTAAGTTAATATACTGGCCATGTAAGACATTAATGTACCAGGTAATCCAGATGTCGTTCAGTTTATTGATAGACTTTTTAAACAAAATTATAAGGTCTAAATGTCATTATAGAGTGATTTGAAGTTATTTTTCTAAACCAGACCATGACTTTAAAGGGGATTTGCCAAGAGACCATTTACGTACCTCCGGTCAGCATGAGAGCAGGATGTAAACAAATCACGCTGAGTCATGAAGCTGCAGGGGAGAGAGGTTGGGGGAGTGAGGAGTGAGGAATCCAAGGGAGCGTCTCAAAACTTAAGTGAAATAATAAACAGTACAAGAGTGGATTCTCAATACAGCAAGACAGCCTCAGACTGCACTGTCAAGAGGAGCCTTATCTGCTAAGATGCTAATGTAAACAAACCACGGAGCTGAAAGAGAGAGAGAGGCACCCAGCCAGAGCACAAAGCTGCATAAGGGAACCTGTGACATGTTCACTGAAATAATCAAACTATACCTTGTGGATTCTATATACAAAAGACAACACCTATTCTACACAGCAGCTTGAAAGCTTCTTCATGTTCCCTGTCATCAGATAAAGTAGGTATCTAATCACACTACAACTAGTTTATTCTGCATACAAAAGAAAACATATTGCTACCCGGTGCCTTAAAAACTTCTGCAGCTCAGTCTCATCAGATAAGAAGCTCTCTCTGCGCAAGCCCGGCCAGCAGACAGCAGCTCTTGTCAGGCCGTATCTAATAGAAGCTTTGAAGTAACCAAGGGCATGTAAGGAAGGCTGTAGATCTCTCAGACTGCAATTTTTGTAATCACATATATTTAGAAAAGTGATTAAAAAACCATTTTGGAGGATCCCACGTCAACATTACATCGTGGCAAAACCCCTTTAAGAATGATGGAGCAAACTCATAGGAAGCTTGTAGAGCAATCATTCACCTGCATGCCCATAACTGAATACACTTAAAGTAATGCAGTTTGCAAGCGAGGCAAGGAGAAAAAGCTAAGAAACAAGAAAGGTTACAAGTTATGTACCATGTTTTTTGAGTAGTTTGCTGCCAGCTTACTTTTATCTAACCAAAAATGGAAATCACAGAAGGGGGATAGAAACAGAGGCTGGATATAATAGCATTAGCAGCATTAAAAGACTAATGTGACAACTATGTGTTATAGACACATACTGTATGTACTACATGATGCTTTCAAAGCAGTAGGACAACCTATTTATATTATCCACCTGTTGAAGGAGTTTTACCATGAAGTAAAATTGATGTGGGTAATTTGTAAATTAAATAATAAACATTTCCACCATTCATCATTATTAAAAATCCTGTGCCATTTTTGTTTTAGCTGCTATCTTAGTGATCCATAGTGGACAGCTCATCTTCAGGGGATACGACCAGTGATAATAGCTCCTCAGTCCTTGCTGCACATGCTCAGACATTACCTCTCCTCTCATGCAGCTGCTGTCAGTTTCTTCCCTTCCTAATAATCTCCTACATTCACTGCTGAGCAAGTGTTCAACCCCAGGGGCTGTGATTCTACTCTCATCCTCTGTACTTCTTAGTAATTTGTCAAACAGAGCAAATAAATAAAATGAAATCTCAATCAGGTATGTGTATTGAGAAAAAATATCCATTTTTGGTTCCTGCGGGGATCTAAACTTAGGGCCCCTATGCTGAACGGTAGAAGTGCTAACCACTCAGCTACATTGCAGCTACTCACAGCTGTTTACATAAACAGACCTTTGTTAAACTAGAGTTAGCACACTGTAGGGGAAGGTATGATGATGTCAAGCCTGCTGGGTCACATGATATGCAGTTAAATCAAATCATGCACACCCCGTTATGAACACACTGAAAGCTAATGCAAGACAAACCAGGCATAATATGTATTTGTGGTAAAACCTTTTTAAGTCACACAGCAGGAAAGAAACTAGAAAAGTTTGGGCTCATGGCGAAAAATTTCAGTGGACTCCACAAATATGAACAGGAGTGAATCCTGTATGGAACTAGCCTCTAAAAATGCACGTTCTATCTTGATTTATATCTCTAAAACATACATATGTCATCATATGCCATTCAGAATGCTATAAATTTGCCATTATGTTCTATTTATTGGGCATGCAATGATACTAGGTGTTTTTTCATTGACTTTTCACTTTAGGCAGACCTGCTTCACATCCCTCCCTGTCTACATAGTCTATTAGGCCGAGCTGAAAGTCCAGGCAAATGGTAGTGGTCAGGGATCAGAACTAGGGATGAGTGAATCGAATCTGACAAAGTGGAATTCGTTTTGAATTTCTGGAAAAATTAGATTCTAAACGAAGCCGAATCTCCAGGCGATTCGTGGTGGCGATTCATGGTTTTTTTAAAATGGACGCGAGCACATGGCGTGACATGGGGCAAACAACGAGAGAAAGAAAGGAACACCCTCAATGCCATGACATGCAGACATGCAGCCAATCAGCAGCCATCCAGCATCTGTGATGTCACAGCCCTATAAATAGGCCAGCCATTTTACATTCTGCCACTTGCCACTGTGTCTCTTACGTAGAAGGATTTATCTGCAGCAGCACTAGATTGAACTCTGTGCCAAATACTTCCGATTTTATATTTACTGGGGTGAAATACCTTTCAACTAAACCGTGCATGGATGTCATATACACACATGTTCCTGAACTAGCATTTTTAATTTTGGGATACCACTCATCGCGTCCGAAGTGTCTTAACAAGGTGATTGCCAAGAGACAGCAGTATGAGTCCAGCCATCCTGCGGCGCAGAAGCTGTCCAAGTTGGTGGTACTGCATTTTCAAGTGGTGGACTCTGCATTGTTCAGAGAACTGATGGCTTGTGGCGATCATAGATGGAGAGTCCCAAGTTGTCATTTCTTTTAGAAAAAGGCAGTACCAGCCCTGCACAAATATGTAGAACAGAAGATGGGCCAGTCCTTGAGCCTGTCGGTGACGGTGTCTTCCACAGTGCAGACATGTGGAGCTGTAACTACGGTCAGTGACAGTACATATCCTTTACGGCCCACTCGATGAATGTGTTTCTAGCCCAGCCACACCAGCAACTTGGACAGGAGACGCCGCTTTCTCCTCCACGATGTCAAACTGCTGATCCTGCCCCAATGTCCGCCCCCTCCTCCTACACCACCTCAGCCTCCACTGCAGCAACAAGTCTTAGTGCTCCTCCAGCATACCACATGTGCAGGGCATGGCGGTGTCGCGCAGTTCTACACCTGGTTTGCCTGGGCGAACAAAGTCACACAGGGGAGGAACTGCTATGCATTATGAAAGACGAAATTGATTCCTAGCTTTCTCCGTGACAACTGCAAATGGGAATCATGGTGACAGGCAATGGAAAGAACATGATGTCTGCGCTGTGTCGAGGAGGGCTTAGCCATGTGCCCTGCATGGCGCACGTGTTTAATCTGGTTGTCAAACAGTTTCTCAAGTCTTCCGCCCATCTGCAAGACATTCTAAAAAATGGCCAACTTGGAAACTTTGCATGCACTGCAGTCATTCCTACACCACCAATCACACTCTTCTTGAGCTGCAGCGCAAAACGGCCTCCCCCAACATAGGCTGATATGCGACGTTTCCACCCGTTGGAATTCCAGCCTCCATATGTTGGACCGACTCTATGCACAAATAAATAATTTCTTGATGATCCAAGTGGACAGCAATACTCCCCTGTGTAATTTCAATGTCAGCCAGTGGCAGCTCATGCTTGACACCTGCAATTTGCTCAGGGCCTTTGAGGAGGCCACGTTATTTGTCAGTCGTCAGGACTACGGGATGAACAACGTCATTCCACTGCTTCATGACCTGGAACAGATGCTACAAAATCTGTCTGGTCAGGGGACTGGAGAAGTGGCGACTACATGTCATGGCCATATTGAAACAGAATTGAAAATAAGTTTGATAATTTTAGCATTTTAATGCATCCATCTTGTCTTCTTCAAACTTAAATCTTTGTTCTAATATGAATTTCTGACTAGGATACAAGGACATGTTCTGTTCCGCTCACATCATAATATTTGGTCTAGAGATACGTCTAGAAGGCCGTGGCATTTGAATAACAGGTCATAGCTGCTGCTTGTTTAAGGTTATTAGATTAGTGTAACTAAGGCAGATGTCAGAGTATTCATTTTTATTTTTTGGTAGATGGGAGGTGTCATGATTTTAATAATTAAATGATATCTTTACATTAAGACACTGATTGGATTGTAACCTATATCTTATGCTATATACTTATCTTTGATTGGATTGTAATATGCCTACCTTCTCTGTATGATCACGCCTATACCCTTTAAAAAATCATGTCAGTCCATAATAAAGCATGTACGTTATTTGAGGAGGCCACGTTATTTGTCAGTCGTCAGGACTACGGGATGAACAACGTCATTCCACTGCTTCATGACCTGGAACAGATGCTACAAAATCTGTCTGGTCAGGGGACTAGAGAAGTGGCGACTACATGTCATGGCCGTATGAGTCCGGTGGAGGCTGAACTGGAGGAGGAGGAGGAGGACATTGGAGCACAAGCAATTTCTGGTGAAATGAGTGGCTTTTCTACCTAGGTGACAGAAGAGGAGGAGCAGAAGCAGCCGGAGGATGTAGCAGGAGATGAGGAAGACAAAGCAGATGACCCAGACACACCGTGGCAGTATATAGTGGAGATGGAGGCAGGGAGTCCCTCAGAGTCACTTGTGCAGATGGCCCGCTGCATGCTGATTTGAATGGCTAGTGACAGCCAAATAGTCACCATTTGGCAGAAGGATGACTTCTGGCTCTCCCCCCTCTCGGACCCTCGCTACCAGTCCAAAATGGGTCCTTTTTTTTCACCTGCCAAGAAGGAGGACAAACTCAAGTACTATAGAGACATCCTATGTAGTCAGTTGGCCGCTGCCTATCTGTGCCATTGTCCATCTTCTCGCAGGTCTGACCAGGGGGTTCCTCAGCATTCATGTACTACTGCCAAGGCTGCTGTAGATGGGTGGGGGGTACAAGCAGTACCAGCTCCATCAGCAGCAACTTGACTCTGGAGTCGTTGATGAGCAGCTTTCTTCACCCGCCTAGCTTTCTTCACCCACCTAGCAGACCCTGAACCAGCAGGTGGTGGCCTGCTTGGACAGCACTCTGTCACCCCACATTGAAGATCCGCTGGACTACTAGGCAGCGAAACTGGATTTGTGGCCGCCACTTGCCAAGTTTGCACTGGAATGCTGTCCTGCCCGGCCAATAGTGTGGCATCATAGTTACATAGTTACACAGTTGAAAAAAGACACGTGTCCATCACGTTCAACCAAGGGTGGGGAAAATGTGGGTGAAGGGAGAGAGACAAGGACTTCAAGCCCAGCCTCACCACTGGTTAGTGTCCTGAAACTCACAAGGCAAGAACCAATCTGCTCTAGTGGAGACCCTATCCCTAACCCCAGAGCCTCCACCAGCCAGGATCCAGAATTTTACATAGCTGCATACACATTCATATTCTTTAGTTTCAGATAGTTATCTAAGCCTTTCTTAAAACTCTCTACAGTTCCTGCTGTGACCAGCTCCTCAGGCAGGCAATTTCACAGATTCACAGTTCTTACAGTGAAGAACGCTCTTCTCCTCTGGAGATTGAATCCTTTTTTCTCTAGTCGAAGGGAATGTCCCCTTGTCTTTTGAGGGGGCTTCACTTGAAATAATTTTTCCGCATACTTTTTGTAGGTACCATTTATATATTTATATAAATTAATTATGTCCCCTCCGAAGCCGTCTTTTCTCAAGACTAAATAAGTTCAATTCTAATAACCTCTCCTCATAACTAAGATGCTCCATTCCCCTCATAAGTTTGGTTGCTTGTCTTTGTACTCTCTCTAGCTCCATTACATCTCTTCTATAAACTGGGTCCCAGAACTGAACAGCATATTCTAAGTGAGGTCGCATCTATGCTTTGTATAGCGGTAGAATTACATCCTTATCCCAGGGGTCCATGCCTCTTTTAATACACGCCAATATCTTACTTGCCTTAGAGGCAGCTGATTGACACTGCATGCTGTTCTGTAGTCTATGATCTACAAGAATGCCCAGATCTTTCTCAACCAGCGATTGTCCAAGTTTTTCTCCCCCCTAGGACATATGATGCCTGTAGATTATTTCTACCCAGATGCAGAACCTTACATTTATCCATATTGAACCCCATTTGCCAAGTGGATGCTCAAGCACTCAGTGTGTCCAGGTCTGCTTGCAATTTATCTTCATCTTCCATAGATTGCACTACCCTGCATAGCTTGGTGTCATCTGCAAAAATCGAAACCGTGCTATTGATCCCTTCCACTATATCGTTAATAAATACATTAAATTAAAGAGGGCCCAATACTGAGCCCTGCGGCACACCACTCACAACTGGGAACCACTCAAAGTAGGAGTCGTTTATCACCGCTCTCTGAGTACGATCTGATAGCCAGTTTTTAATCCAATTACATACTGTCATCTCTAACCCAATGGATGCGGGACAGTGTCAAACGCCTTTGCAAAGTCTAAAAACACAATAACCACAGCTGCCCCGCTATCCATACTCACCTCTTCATAAAAACAGATCAGATTGGTCTGACAACTTCTGTCCTTAGTAAATCCATGCTGGCAATCACTAATAATATTGTATTTGTCGACATATTCCTATTTATAGTCCCTTATGAGCCCCTCAATCATTTTTCCCACAACAGATGTTAAACTTACTGTTCTAAAATTACCTAGGCAATACTTGGAGCCTTTTTTGAAGATGGGAACTACATTTGCCTTGAACCAGTCACCTGGCACTAAACCAGTAATCACGGAATCTATTAATATCATATATAGGGAAACAGAGATAACCGAGCTGAGCTCTTTAAGAACTCTTGGATGTATGCCATCAGGGCATGGAGCCTTGTTCACATTCAGTTTATTCAACTTGACTTTGACTTTTTCTACACTGAGCCCATTAATTATAGCAGATGATGTATTAACAGTACTGGCACCACCTACATCTGCACTCGGCCCATCCCCATCAACTACTTTCTCATTGTTAGTATATACTGAGCTGAAGAACCTATTTAGTACCTCTGCCTTCTCCTGGTCCCCAGTGACCAGCACACCATCACAGGTTTTTAAGGGTCCTACTTGCTCTGACTTTGGATTTTTGGCATTTATATGCTTAAAGAATTTCTTGGGGTTAGTCTTGCTGTCCTTGGCCACCTGCCTTTCATTTTGAATTTTAGCTGCTTTTATCACTTTTTTACAGATTTTATTAAGCTCTCTGTAATTTTCAAAGGCTGATGCCAACCCCTCTGACTTATATTTTTTAAATGCCCTTTTTTATTGTTTATTGCCCTCTTAACAGAAGGTAGAAGCCATGTTGGTTTTAGTTTTAGTCGCCTATACTTGTTACCCATAGGAATATATTTTGCAATAAATTTCCCCAAAGTATATTTAAAGCTCTCCCATTTGGCTTCTATATCACTATTTGCTAATAGCTGCTCCCAGTCTATGTCCTGTATTGCGTCCCTCAATAAGGCAAAATTGGCTCTTTTAAAATTAAATGTTTTTGCCCTCCCACTCTGTTTCTTTTTTCCAGTTTACGTTAAAATGAATTATATTGTGTTACCTAGATTTTCAGAAACTGTGACCGCTTCGACAAGTTCTGCTTTGTTAGAAAGTACCATATCCAACGAAACATCACTTCAAGTGGGTTCCTCCACAAACTGCCCCATAAAATTATCCTCTAACAGATTGAGGAACTTCCTTCCATTTTCAGTTGATGCAGAACCGTGACCTCAGTCAATGCCTGGGTAATTAAAGTCACCCATTATTACCACTGTACCTACCTGTACTGCCCACACCATTTGATTATGCACCTGTTCTTCTATCTCCTCAGTAATGTTTGGGGGTCTTTAGATTAAACCAAAAATAATATATTCTTCATTAACCCTCCCTTGTATTTCCACCCACAATGTTTCCACATCATTAGCTACTCCGCCCTCTATTTCCTCTTTCACATTTGCCTTCATATCACTCCTTACTTACAAACACACTCCTCCTCCCCTCCTGTTCGCTCTGTCTTTCCTAAATAGATTAAAACCTTGAATCAGAGTGGGTGTTCAGTGCAGCGCTGGCCATAGTGACCCCAAGGCGAAATTGCTTGTCCATCCGAAATGTGGAGAGACTCATCTTTGTCAAGATGAATCAGGCATGGATCAGCCAGGATTTCCAAACACCAATGCCTGATGCATCGGATTAGATCAGTCATGCCGCCTCACCCAAACTTTGATAAATGAGTCTGGATTCTTCTGGCTACCTGCCTCAGCTACTATTCTGATGCTGCCACCGCCTGTTGCCACACATCTGCTGCCAGTTGCTCCTTCTACCACCCACCATCTTTACCAGGGACTGGTGTTCCCTCCCACCTCCCCATTCTTCACTGGGCCATTATGTAGCCTTCTGATGCTGCTGGAACCTCACCTCTCAGATCTCCTCATTCTGCTGCTGCTGTCACCTCCAGGCTATGTCACCATGTCACTCTCTGGCTTTATGCTGCTGCTGCTGCCGCCACCTCCTCATTATGTCACCTAGCTGCAGCCACCTCAAAATTATGTCATTGTGCCACTCTCCGGCCTGATGCTGCTGCAGCTGCTGTTGCTGCTGCCATCTCCACAATATGTCATTGTGCCACTCTTTAAACTACTCATGCTGCTGCCACCACCACAATCTGTCATTGTGCCAGTCTGTGGCCTACTCATGCTGCTGGCACCTCCACACTATGTCATTGTGCCATTCTGTGGCCTACTTATGCGCTGCCACCTCCACATTATGTCATTTTGCCATACTGTGGCCTACTCATGCTGCTGCCAACTGACCACTCTCTCAGTTGACCACCCTGTGGCTTCCTAATGCTGTTTCCACCCTCCACCACTCTATGACGTTGCCACTATGTTTGGTTTTCTTCTTTTAATCTGTAACAAGGAATGAAAAGGACAAACACAACTGATTGTGTCTTTGGAGAAGACATAAGGCCAGTAGGACATGGTCCTTTGTTTGCATCAGGATTGTCTGATGATTAGGTAGTCAAAAGCAGGAGTGGATACAAAACACAGAAGACATGCAAATATTCCATTTACTTATGCTGTTTTGGATCAACTCCTGTCTCTTGTTGGCTTTAGCAATACTGACCGATTGAAAGCGGACACTAACAGATCAAAGAAAGGGCAAAACGATCAGTGACGCCAGTGCAAAATTACTGCCGACAACCTCTCCACTCTTTCGGGAGGGACACTCTACATTTATCAATGTTTAAGAGAACAGTTTCTGTCATAATTGTCACGGTTCACGCTGCGGCCCCTGCTACGGACCGTCAGCGTGCCCGTGTCTCTGGTGATTCTGGCTCTATTCACTCACCTGTCCCAGCTCCTGCTTGCAGGTCTCAGTCACCATGGCTTCCTCCAGCTTCCTGTCTTCCTGTGCGCACATGTTGTTCCCTCTAGGGGCACGTGCGCGGCACTGCATGGTACTTAAGGAGTCAGTGTTCCTTGGTCCGGCCCAGTGACCTGTGACCTCTGGCTTCTTAAGGAGCTTCCTCCCTCAGGCTGATGTCAGTTAGTTGTTGTCTTCAGCACAAGAGCTTGACCCCTCGGCTACTGCATTGCTGCTGTTCTCTTGTAGGTTCCTATATGTTTATCAGTTCCTGCCAGACATCTGCCGCTGCACCAGCCTGCCTATACCTGCTGTTACCTGGCATCATACAGTAGCCTGCTACCTACCTGGACTGTGCATACGTTCCCCAACTACACCTGGACTGTGTGTACTTTTAACGGCTACACCAGCGGTGCCCTGTCTCCATTTCTGTACCGTCAACCCAGACTAGCACTTCGGCTTCCCACCGCCTGCATCACCATCTGTGCCTGTGGTGGGCCCAGAGGATCCTCCCAACCTGCACGTTTCCAGCCACCCGGGTTGGAATCGTGACAATAATCTGTGGAATCATCTGATGACGGTGTAAAAGGAGTGCACTCTTTGAGGCTGTAGTGGGATCTTGGCCTACAGCTCGGTTCTCCCTAGCTGGCGCTGACATTACCCTGTCAAGCTGCAATCCCACTTCAGTTATTTGGTCAGTTTTGACCCTGTAACTGCCCAGATAAGTGAAGTGTGAATTGATTCTAAGAGCGGCGCCAGTCATCTGCGTGTCAAACTAAATCACAGCATTGTTTCAATATCAAACCACACTCCTTATGCATATTTCTGCATGGCACAATGTTCTACAACACCATATAGGCTCTCCGCAGCCAGAAAATAGCTGTTTTTTAACGCGATTCATCACGATTAAATTCGGAACGAAACGAGTTTTTGGGAAAAATTTGGCAAATCGGCCACATCGTTTTTGAGAAATTCACTCATATCTAATAAGAACCACTGTGTGCTAGGTCACGTCACCCAAGCTTCCCCATAGAGTCTGGACCTTGTAGCAGCTACAGTGTATGTTATGTTTTTACTTCTACCAATCTGACCCACTGTTTTCAACAAGCTCCAGGCTTGCTCAAAGTTCCCAATGAAATAGGGGCTGAACTATTATTAAAATACAGTATGTTCTGAGAAACATCTAACATTTTATGTCAGTCCCTTTAATAATTATGCATTCTTACAGTATAGGGTGTTGTGTTTGCTTCTGTTATGGGGATTGTAGTTGTGAATATATATATACCCTGCTCAAAAAAAATGAAGGGAACACTTAAAAAATACACTGTAACTTCAAGTCAAACACACTTCTGTGAAACCAACCTGTCTAGTTGGGTCCCAACACTGATTGTGGATCAATTTCTCCTGCTCTTGTGCAAATGGAACACACAACAGGTAGAAATGAGAGGTAATTAGCAAGGTAACCCCTATAAAGCAGTGGTTCTGCAGCTGGTGATTACAGTCTGCTCAAACTCTTCAGAACCATGAGAGTGGTATGAAGGCCCGACATCCACAAGTTGGTGTTGTGCTTGCAGCCCAACACTGTGCAGGGGGATTGGCATTTGCCAGAGAACACACAGATTGGCAGATTCGACATTGGCTCCCTCTGCTCTTCACGAATGAGAGCAGGTTCACACTGAGCATATGTGACAGATGTGACAGGGTCTGGAGACATCGTGGGGAATGTTCTGCTGCTTGCAAAATCCTCCAGCATGACTGGTTTGGCAGTGGTCAGCAATGGTGTGGAGAGGCATTTCTTTGGAGAGCTGCACAGATCTTCATGTGCTTCATTAGGTACCGGGATGAGATCCTCAGGCCCATTGTGAGACCATATGCAAGTGTAGTGAGCTCTGTGTTCCTTCTGATGCTTGACAATGGTAGGCCTCATGTGGCTGAAGTGTGTCAGCAGTTCCTGTATGATGAAGGCATTGATGCTCCATACTGGCTTTCCCATTCCCCAAACCTGAATCCAATCGAGCACACCTGGGACATAATGTCTCGTTCCATCCACCAACGCCACATTGAACCATAGACTGTCCAGGAGTTGGCTAATGCTTTAATCCAGGTCTGGCAGGAGCAGGGGCGTAGCTAGAGACTCATGGGCCCGGGTGCAAAATGTCAGCTCGGGGCCCCCCTAAACTTTTTATTTGTTTTGTTCCCTACACATGATGTGTATATGAACATGAGATGGAGCAAACATAGTCCAAAAGAGACATTTACCCTATAGTCCTCCATAGCTTCACTGTGATATGTGTTAGGATACCATTTTCACAGTATCCCAACAGATACCTGCATTGTAGCCCTAAAACATAGTATGTAGCCCTCACTCAACAACACTTTTATGCACACCTGCACCCATTGCCTTACAACCCTCATGATACAATTGTATCAATATACTGGTGTGGCTTCATGTAAACACAATCACAAAAAAATGCTGTGAAGTTGTCAGAGGTGATCCCATAAACCATTCCTGACCCAGACTGATGGAATGGGCTTACCAAAGGGAGGTCATATCTATGTTATGTAGTTCATACCTGATATTAACAATGTCCAAATTTAGGTTAGGGTTCCATGATGATTTGGTTTTCATGATAAAATGTAAAGTCAATCATTTCCATTGACTTTAATAGAAAATCTGCCTAGCAGTCTACACTGCACAGTTCTCTACTGGGCCGATTTTTACATCGCCAGCATTCCGAAAAATTTGGAACATGCACAATCTTCAAGCAGAAAATGTGCTAATCAATGATTAGTGGGATGGGCAAATCTGCAAACCGCAGACAGAACCGTCCCCAAAAACCATTGAAATGATGATAAAATACCGGCCGGATTCTTAATCAGAATCCAACCAGTGTTTTGTCACTGCCTTGTGGCCGTAGCCTTGCTGCAACTACAATGCAACTGTGTTTCCCTATAGAAAAGTAGTAAAAATAACCTCATGAGCAACCAATTTTTTTAAAATGTACATTTCGTGTCAGATTTTATCATGAATGATAGTAACATGCTGCTCTGCATATTGAGGTTGTGTCTTGGTAACTCTGTGACTTTACCTTGACTCAAAGGCATTGTCAACTCACTGTAGAGCCCAAGCCTTAAAGATGTATGCCCCAGTAGTTGTTTAGAAGAATTTAAAATAACATAACTACCTATTCAAAGAAGAAAATACATTATACTACCATTTCTTTTAAATGAACAATTTTGCAAACCTGATAGACGGTGAAAAATGAGTTCTATAAAAAGTGCTGTCTTAAAAATGTAGCTTTTCTACTAACTAACCTTACTGACCTTTCTGCTATGACATCATCTAACAAGCTCCTTAGAATAGCTCACGCTTACGAGTGGAGTTTTGGAAACCATTTTGCCTGTGCAAATCTATACAAAAGCTTTGCAAAAAGACCACAGACGTTTGGGCATTTCTCTGACTGTCATTTCCAAAGGTTTCTTTTAAAAAATGCAAAACCCTTTATATTTATCCACTTCTGGCTTTTAAAGTGCTTTTTTTTCTAAGTGTTTCCTATTTCATCCTTCAGTCTTTCATCCTTCCCTATATTACTGAATTCTTCTCCCAAAGGTAACACTTTCTCCTCCACTACTGACCATTGCAATTTCTTGCGGATTTCTACATTATATTTACCAAATACCCTTTCAGTGCATCATTCTCTGACAGCTGCGTTTTATTACTTATTCAGTAAAATCGAGCTGCAAAAATCTGACGGAGATTAAATCTGTACTTTTCCATCACGAATTCCCTAAAAGGAACTATTGACAAAATCTCCATCATTCTCATTGAAAAAAAAACTACCTTTGTGCTCTGGCAGTATTAACGATTCCAGCTTTTAGATGTGCACTTTTCTATTTGAACTCTAAAATATTGCTTTTCTAAATTTCTTATCTGTTTCTATGCCGTGTGTTTGTGACAATTTGATGTGACAGTGCTGATAGTAACTTGTTTTGTCATATGCATCTATAAACATGCAAACCAGAGATGAAACAAGCTTTTTACAGTGACACTCTGAAATATTTAAACCATATACATGAAAAGGGGGTTATAAGAGAAATCCCCTTCTCTCATCCTTACTACCTATATGAAACAATAACCGGGTCTCTCATTGTAGATATTTATAATCAGATTTATTAAGGGGGAGGTAATGCAAATGGAATATTGAGTTCATAAAAACTTGAAAGATGAGATTTAATAAACACAGAAATGGAAACTAATTCTATAACTTGCTTCTTCATTACTCACTGTCTATCTGAAGTTATTACATATTTTGTGCACAAAGGCTTTACAGTCACTTACAGATTTTTTTTGGGTGATATATACTCCCAAGTCACATTATTATGACCAATATTCAGAGTAACTGCCATGTGTAACATGGACAGCAGCTGGTTGGGCTGAAGTGATAAATTATGGTCCTGGTAGGTCGTCACAGAAATCTGGGGCCATGCTGACTGCAGTACATAACAGAACTGCTGGAGGGTGCATGGAAGTGGAGGGGACCTTAGACCATTATCAAGAGGGTCCCACAGATGCTTAACTATGGTGACGTGCAATATTCTTGCCGGAAGATCCCATTCGCCTCAGGGAAGACAATCATCCTGTACAAGTACATGTGATCTGCAAAGATCAATTATTACCAAAACTGATTGAAAGTCCTTTTCAGATGGGTGAATATCCCAGAGAATGCTTGGAAACACTCTGAAGACCATTACTCTGCCACCACCAGATTGTGTCCTTGCAGGGTGTTTTTCTCCTGACAGGGCAACATCTACCCATTCCATGGAGCAGAAAACCTGACTCATCAGAGATCACAACCCATTGCCAATCAGTAAAGGCCCAATTCTGAAACTGCTGTGAAAATTAAAACCTTTTCTGCTGATGCAACCTTGTTAGCAAAGGTGCTGTCACAATCCGTCTGCTTTGAGGCCACATATGCATTAGAGTTTGCTGAACTGTTGTTTTAGACACACACCTGGTAGCCTCATGGTTCATTTTGTTGGTGAGCTGCACTATTGTACCATGTTGTTCTATTCTTGCCCACTTTCTTACCGACATTCACCTCCTGCACCAATGGCATATCGCTTCTTCACAGTGGTGCCATTTTACTACTCAGGGTACACTTTCACTAAGGCAGCAAACAGAGCGCTTGTCCCCAGAGCATGGTGTTTTAGTCAGTTTTTCAGATGGTTTGTGGTTTTCAATAGAAAATCTGTACAGCAGTCCCCAGTGAACGGATTTTCTGCCAGACAGTTTTTGACACCACCAGCATTCCTAAAAACTTAGAACATGTTCATTCTTCTGTCCGGTTTTTGGGCATGAACATGAACATGTGGGTGTGAAAGGGGAGGGCTTAAATCCACAAACCGCGGACAACAGTCGTTCCCCTACGCGCCAAAGAAAGACCAAAGTCCAACCGTGATTTGGTTTTTGCTGTGGAAATACACCCAAACAGTTCTCAAACTGCACGGTTTCGGAATTATTGCCACTCTTGGGCTGAAAGCCAAAAATCATTCCTGTTTGCTACTGTGCGATGTCTGTGCAGACAGCCAGTTGCACACCTTATACACACTCCAACCCAGCTCATGACACGTAACTTCCTTCACACGCTCCTGACATCAAAAGTAAGAAGTGGTCATAATAATATGACTCAACTTTGTAGTTCTGCAAGCTTTCTTCATGCACACTTTTTTCTGAGTTCTTTTGCTTTTAAAAAATCACCATAAATTTGATGTTTAGATTCTTTAAGTGAGTACTGTAAGTGCAACAATGTAACAAATAGGATTAAAAGAAGAATTTGGTATACAGCCTTAAAGGGGTTGTCTCACTGCATTGATTCATCTTACCTCAGTCCTGTTTTCTTGGTTTCACTTTGAATTCAGGGGCATGTTTACTGGCTTCCACTCCACTAGGCTGCAGTAGAAGCCAGGTCTGTAGCTATAGCAACCAGTGCTGGCAGCCTATCAGGATAGATCAAACAGGTCTGTAGCTATAGCGACCTGAGGAGCTGATGCAGCCTTTACAAGAGGGGATATCTAGGAATAGGTAGGATATTGTTAATGGACATATATTGCAAAGTGACTTGTTTTTGCAAGATCTTTAACATAAAAAGCGATCCTTGTAGTGAGACAGCCCCTTTATTTTTTATAAAGCAAAACTGTTGCTGCAGTAGCATAGGCATAATGGCTGCACTGATTACAACTTTTTATTTATTTTTTATTATTATGCAAATTGAGCACAAGACTGTCAAGTGGGCAGGGACTTGTCTAATGTGCTATTAACCAGAGCTCTCTGACACTACACAATGTCAGACCAGCTCTTTCATGAATTTATAAAAAATAACTGATGTTATTGTTATAAGTGCATGAAAGAGCTGGTCTGACATTGTGTAGTGTCAGAGAGCTCTGGTTAATACCACATTAGACAAGTTCCAGTCATACAGACTGGAACCTGATAAAAGAACATATGGCCAGCCTACATAACAGCCAGGTGGAAAGTAATCTATATGCAATGCATTGATCTTGTGGGATTATGTCATACTTCTAGATTATGTTGAAGAATCTGTTCTGACACTTTGAATGCCAATTGGACAATGTCAGACAACTCGGATTCATGTGCGATTAAACTTTTACATAATTTGCTGCCCACTTGACAGTCTACAATCTAGTTTGCATGGGCACCAAATTAACATAACTGCTTACATAGGAAAGGGGGGGGACACTACTTACATCAGGGTAGGGGGGGTTATACACAGAAATAAACAGCTACATTTTGCTTTTAAGGCCATAAGGGAACATGTATGAGAACCATCTAGGCTTTCTTTGTTGCCCATAGCAACCAATCAGAGCTCCCCTTACATTTCATATAGTGCTCTGAAAAAATGAAAGAGGATTTCTGATTGGTTGCTATGGGCAGCAAAGAAAATTTTACACCTAGACAGTTTTGATACATAAGGCCCATAGTTTCTTCTCTGTTTTTGCCGCTCTGTGTTTCAGCAGCCGTATGAGGAGTTGTTTAATGTATAAATATGTTTTTTGTTTGCAGTCCAGTTTGGGAATACATGCAAGTTACTTTGTAACTTTGTAACATTTCAATAAAGAAAAGAAAAGTTTTGACATTGTTAATGTTTTGTATATTTTCATAAACCTTTTATGTTTCAAACTAAATAACTTACTATATTCATTCTTCAGATTATTATGGTTGTATTGATACCTAATATGTGCATATTCTGTTTTATTTATGATGTATGTACAATCTAATACATTTTATATTAAATAATCCCTTTTATTAATTTTTATTACATTTATTATCTCATTGATTACTGTTTTAAAACTTTATCTTACATTTAGAATGTATTAGCATTTTCCTGATTGATATTCCACTTTGTCTAGGTCTAAAACTCACTTTGTTTCCCATAGCAGCCAATCAGAGCGCCCCTCTCATTTATTATAGAGCTCTGGAAAAATGAGAGGGGCAGTCAGATCGGTTGCTATCGGCAACAAAGTGAATTTTAGACCTAGACAGTTTTCATACATGTGGCCCTTAGGGCGACATGTATGAAAACTGGTGCAGACTAGACAGTCGTACTTCTCAGTAAGTTAGTGTAGCATTCGTCAGTATGTATGAAAGTGTCTCACAGCACTTTATAAACGTGTCCCGCTTTGAGAAAAAAAAAACATGCGGCAAAAGGAGCGTCAAAATGTGTACCAAAATTAGTCTGGCCAGTTTGAAATTACCATGGATTAGTATGACATTTGTGCACCACATCCTGGTGAGACACATTCATAAATGTGTCTAATCCTATAAATGTGGCACAACACACCACCTAAGTATCGTCATGGATGGGATCTTAGGGACCTCTCCGGACGTGATAATCTTAGTTCGGTTCCTGTCCTCCTCCTCCATATAGGATTGTGGTCATCTGACTAAACATCTAGCAATGTGACGTATCCATAATGGCTGACATTTGTTTTGTTCTGCTTCAATTGAACAGTTAGTTCCTTTTGTTAAAAATGTATGGGTTATACCTATGAAGATATAGGCGTTAGGGGGAAAAATGAGCCCCAAAAATACGTGCTTTCTCAGCACTAATCCATTCTGATGATATAAGAAATTACATTTTATGTATGATTTGTTCTTACAGAATAAGATTGCATCTATTAGAAACATAAAGATGAGCAATGTTTGTGAGCTCATACCATAATGCATATATATCTGTGATGTATTAAGAGTGATACCTGATGTCTTCAATAAAACTTTGAATTTGAAAAAAAAGAATCGTCATGGATAAAAACTGTCGAGGGTGTCGGTGGTGCGCCAGTTTTTGTGAAAGACCTTTTAAAAATGTCGGGTGGGAGCAACAACAGTTATTTTGGGGCATATCATGTCTGATAACTGGCGCAGCCCCGTTCATACATGTCAGCTTTAGGGTGCCCAAACAACAGGCTTTCCGAACAGCTAGTCTTTTCAAGGACCCCATGGCTGACTGTAGAGGGTTTTGCGGGGCACTGGTCAGGTCACTGGGAATTGAGGGAAGTCTCCTTTGATTATGCCTATGAAAGGGTTACACAACTGGGATGAGAGTTTTTTCTTATAGCAGCTATGTTCAGTGGCTGCTCTAGAAACAAATATGTTAAATTTAACTCCATTCTTAGACCAGTTTCAGGATAGGGCCACAATCCCTTCTCCCTTGTTGTAGTAATGTCAAACTATGCTTCTGCAGACTGGGTACCTGCTCCACCTGTTGTCAAAAGACGGCTACTGGAGTTAGACCAAAACTTCATAGGATTGATTATCAAACTATAGTCTTCCCAGAAGCTGTTGTAAAGCTACACATCTTTGTATCCTTGAATTTTATTTCTGTACTGTCAGTGCATTATTTAAACGGAATCTCATTTCTGTAAAAAAAAATATTATAGCACTAACCATATGTAATCTTTTACAGCCAATATAAGGTCATATTTTATGAAGGGTCACAATTTCTAGAGCTTTATTTTGCAATATGCCCTCTGTTTGTTCGTACATTTGTCTACTGACTTAAATGGAAAAAACAACTGATCAGAAAACCGGTCACATTTTCTCATAGGAACATTTCCTTGAATTGCTTGCGTGAAAAACAATGCTGCTAATCATGGCAAAGGTTTAAAAATATCCATATATATAAAATTGTCATATGTTGCATTCTTCCTACCACTCTGGAAACATCTGATCATAACCTCATGAGGGATGGACAGGGAATGCAATCATCGAGGGCACAATTGTGGGCTCGGTGGATTTATGGTTTATGGAAGTATGGATTAGTCTCTTTAGTTTAATTAAATTAATCCTTTTCTACTCAACAGATATCAGCTTTAACAGAAGCAGTCTGTACATTGTTTTACCACACATTGAGAGCTGAAATTACCACGTTATATATTAGAGATTGCTCTAATGCGCAGGGTTCTGTGACTTTTATTTTATTTATTTGTGGGTTTTATTTTTTCATTACTTCTTATTATTCTGTGTGTTTATCGGTCATCTGTATTATATGACACCAGAGAATATTTTGGTGTAATATTAAAAAAAAAAATTATTACTAATATTCAAGAATGCTTAGCCTGCAAGTGATATGGAAATGGCATAAAGAAATCTTTAGTATGCCCATAGCCTGGCATGGAAATAATTGGTTTGCTTATTAGATGCATATAAGAGCTGGGTTATTGCATCATAATAGGTAATCATTAGATCAGGAGTTTGTTAACATGGTTTAAAGTGGGATTAATTCACTGACTGGAGCTATCTGAGCATATTAGCAATCCTTGCCAGCAGAACACTGATACGCTTATCATAATTCTGCAATAAACCAGTGGAGGTATATAAAACAGTGGAAGCGTATAAAACTGTATTATTTTACAGACTTGATGAGTAATGCAGAGTATATGATGTCTTTACTATCTGTACATGTAGGATATATTTAGATGCTTTTGTTGTTAAAGTTCAGTGTTCATTTCTGCCAAACATGGTACTGTGCATTCATGTTAAAAGCTCCCCTTTTGTCTCATTTATTCATAGAACATTTTATCAGAAGCATTGGGGCACATCCAGGTGGTTGCAAACAAACTTGACAAGGGCTGCAAAGTTATAGTGTGATGTCATCGACATGATTCTTGTTTAGCACATTTCTAATAGTCGATAAATTAACAGAAGTTTTTGCAGTTCGTCAAGTAGTGTTTAAGTCTTACGATAATAATATGAATGGTATTGTGTGTGTGTGTTGTGACACCTCACATGCCTTCGGCCGCCTTCTTGGCTCGGCCCGGGGGTCATTCAGCTCACGGATCGCCGCTTTGGTTAAAACGGATTGGCACTCCGACACAGGCTTCAGTTTATCCTGGCTTCAGCCAGTTTTATTAGCACCGAAAAAGCATACAAAGCAAACATAACACAAATAAAACCCTCGGCCGTCTAGCCACTAGATTCACATAAACAGTCCCTCTCTACTCAGGGTCTGTGCCTACCACACAGCACCACATACCACAGTATTCTTACTGTATACTTTGTGGCTTTCCTCAAGCCTCCAGGGGGACCAGAGCTCTCTCTAGCTCCACTACTGCTCCACTGCCAGGTAGCAGACCACGCCCCCTGATTCCCTGGAGTGGGAGGCCTTTAATCGGTCTCCAGAGACATACCCAAAACCTGACCTGGAATGCGGGGACAGCCACCCACCCAACACTATGGCTGTCCCAAAAAAGCCACCCCATACATAGCCGCCTAGCAGCTATTCTAGCCACTACTGTAAGTGTCAGTACTATATCAATACTAACATAATATAGGTGACTTTTTTCCCACTGAGACCAGGTCCTCAGTGGCGCATCTGCAGTATGTCTCTAGCCTCACACCCTCTAGTGGCAGAAACCTGAGACTATCGGGGATCGCTCTGTCACATATCCCTCCCCCTTGAAAAAGGCCGTAGGACTTTGTCACCTTGTACCTTCCTCCTGGGTCAAAGTTCCTACACAGGGGCACCGTCTTCTCCATATCCTCAGGGACAACCTTTTCCACACATAGCTCAGCTGTAGGCTCACCCCACGCACTCATCCCACAATGAGCAGCCGACAGGTCATAGCCACTTACCACCAGTGACACAACCCATGTACGCTCTGCAAAAAGTATACAGCAAACATGCTCGGTACCATCACCAACCTCATCACTGATGTCAGGTTTTTCACATTCAGCCAAAGCGCCTCTCCTAGAACACTGTTCAGACCTTACTGCAATGGCCCCTTCATTAATGTCCGGTGACACATTCCCCTGTTCACACCTCCGTTTACTGGCCCGGTTTAGCAGCAGACCTTCTGCAGCACTGTGTGGCGATGTTTCCTGCACATCTCCTGTAACCGTCTCTAAGGGAGAATACTCAACCTCTATCAGGGTCACTCCTTTATCTTGCACATCATCCATTTCACATTGTGCACTGGAGTCAATGGCAGACACATTTTTAAAAGTAGGGACAGCAGACATCTGGCTGCTAGTAGCACCCACCTGTAGGTCGCCATAAACCGCCGGACCTACCATCTCTGTGATACTGCTAACATTGTCCTCCATAACTTTTAGGGAAAAATTATCAACCGTCTCAAAAGTGGGCCCTTCCCTAGCATCTGAGGATTCAAATTCTCTCACCTGTCCCTCACTGGCACCTGAGCAAACCCTCTTTTTTTCCGGGTCTAATAGCTCACTTTTCCTGTCACTACCATCACTGCAATCCTTGTGACTATTGCAGTAAAAACTACTGGAAACACAGCAGCCATTGGAGCATGTGACCTACGCTGCACTACAGGTCCCAGCCTGATATATCTCTTCATTCCCTGCAGTGTCATAATCCAGATCACAGATCCACTTCTCTGTAATACACGGATCAGGGCTGCACACACAATCTGCCTTGGCACACGTTTTTTTTTCAAACGTATTTTCCTGACTCGCATTTGAATAATCAACATCATCAGTCCTCTGTACCACTGACCCACAACAGCATCCGCTCCCACACTGCAACTGAGACTCTTCACAGAGGGTTTTTTCCCCTTGGTAACTAACCAGCACATTCACACTCATAGTCTCCTCATGCATAGTAGTAGAGTAGTGTTGAGCGATTGCGTTGGCTATCGAGATTGATCGATAGTCGATAGTCGGCCGCTATCGATAAGGTTTTTCGATAGTGAGCATCGATTATGAGCGTTACCATTAAAGTCTTGGGGAAGAAACAACCCTTCATTATTACACCCAAACAAGCTGGAAAGCTAAATTTAAACACCACAAAGTCAAATGGAACGTGCACATCTTGGGCAACACACTTGGGTTATAAAAATCACAAAAAAAAAGTCAAAAAGACCTTCACTATCCCCTTTTTGTACCAAGCTGACCCCTTTAAACCGCACTCCCACAAATTAAAAATCCAGAAGGCAGTTTTATTTAACCCTCATGTTTCTTGAACTGGCCCCTTTAATATCCCCGTCCGGGAAAGCAGCATGAGCCCCCAAACCTCATAAACCCCCCCCCAAATTTTTAAAAAGGCCGCAAAAAAAGGAGCTTTCAACCCCTTTTTTGTTGAACTGACACTAACTAATCTGTCCTGTACCGAAATACCTTAAACCTGCTGCCCCCAGATACAAATGCCGGGAAAAAGGGGTCTTTTAACCACCATTTTATTAACGGACATTGACTAAACTTCCTGTCCACAGCAAGCCCAGCCCCGGGGTTAAAGTGGGTGCGGGGAAGCCCAGCGGCGTCCGTCATCTATTAACATGCAGGAAAATGCCTGAGAAAGCAGCAACAAAAAAGTCGTGCTGAAGCAGAGTGCGGAAATGTGAGAACTCCACCTTCCTCATACACATCAAGACCTGGGTAGCGCTTGCCCCCCTAAAGTCGGGCCAAATGAGCTTCCTTGGAAATACGGTTTGGGTTTAAAGCTCCCCGTTACACCCAGGTCCCCTTTGCTTGGGATTTCTTTTTCCATTTACCAACGTGCTGGAGGAAAATTGCTCTGTACTTTGTTCTCTGTCCCTGCTCCTACTCCGTCCTCTGAATAACCTACATCTGGGGCAATTTTTCCCCCGACCCCCCTTTTACAATTCAGGGGGAATTTTTTTTCAGCTTTTTGTAATGCAAGTTTTTAGTAGTTTTAATTCTAAAAACACATTTTTAAAAAGGAGGAATCCCACCTGTCTTTGTTTCTCTTTTTTCATTTTTTAATGGGGTTTTCTCAAAACAGGATTGGGGAAATAGTTAAAGATCTTTCAAAAACAATCATTTTTCAATATGGGCCTTAACAGGGTCCTCCCTTTTCCTTTTTCTGAAGCACCTTTACCCTTGGGGCCCTCTTGAAAATTGGGAAAAAAAAATTCTGTTAAAACAACATTTTTTATAATAAAAACCTGTAGTATAGCTGCATGTCAAAAGAAAAAATCCCCCCCAAAATTCAAAGCATGACCCTTGTGCCATTTGGGGAAAAATTTGTGAAAAAAAAATGCCCTTGTTAGAAAAAACCTTTTTTTTAGAAGGGAAAAACCTGAAGTATAGCGGGAAAGGGGCCCACGGGCCAAAATGCCCCCCAAAAATTTTTAAAGCAGGGACCCTTGAGCCATTTTGGGGAAAAATTGTGAAGAAAAAAAAGGTCTGTTAAAAAAAACATTTTTTTAGAATAGGCCTTTGGTATATAGCTGCATGTCACAGCAAAATCCCCCCCAAAAAATTCAAACATAAACCCTTGAGCCATTTTGGGGGACAATTGTGAAGAACAAATGCCCTTTTAAAGAAACAACTTTTTTTTAGAATGGGACCTGTAGTAAAAACCCAATGTCACAGCAAATTTCCCCCAAAAATTCAAAACTTTACCCATGACCATTTTTAAACATTTGTGAAAACAAATGCCTATTAGAAACAACTTTTTTTTAGAATGGGCCCTGAAGAAATTGCTGCATTTCAAAGAAAAGGGCCCCCCAAAAAATTTCCCAAACCCTGACCCTTGACCATTTTGGCAATTTGTGAAAAAAAAATGCCCTGTTAGAAACAACATTTTTTTAAAAATGGGAACCTCCCAGTATTGCTGCTTTTAAAAAGCAAAAATTGACCCAAAAAATTTTAAAAAAAATGACTTCTCAGCCCACTTTTAAAAATTTGAGGGAAAAAATGCCTTTTTAAAAACCACATTTCTTTCGAAGGACCATGATTTTTGCGTATCTCACAGCAAACATAAACCCCAAAAAAAATATAAAAATGACTTCTCAGCCACTTTTTAAAAAATGTGAGGAGAAATCCACTTAGAACCACATTCTGTTCCAAAAGGACCATATTTTAGTTGTATCTCACAGCTAAAAAGACCTCAAAAAATTATAAATATGACTTCCCCAGCCCCTTTTAAAAAAATTGGGTGAGGGGAAAAGCCACTTAGAACCAAAAAAAAAAAAAAAAAAACATTTCTTTTTCCAAAGGACCAAAATTTTATACCCTGTATCTCACAGCCCCTGACCTCAAAACAATGCAAAATTTCTTAAAGTAAAGTGAGTAAAAAAATACGTGTTTCATAAAACCCTTTGCTGTTTTTTTCAGCTCCTAAACACAAAAGAGAAAAAAAGGGAGGAAAAAGAAAAAAAATTTGGCAAAGAAATGAACTTTTTTAAAAAAAATTTTTCAAGAGGACCTTTTTCTGTTTGAAAAGAATTGAAGTAAAACCGGGCAACAATGGGGCCCCTCAGCAATGGGGCCAAAACATCAACAAGACCCCATGCCTGATTCATTTTGAAAAAAGGGCAAACATCCACCATTATTTTGAAAACCCGATTTTTTTTGCCCTGTAATAAACTCCTCCAGCTTGCTAAAAAGGGGCCCCCCGCCGGGTATGACGCTGGCTGCGGGGCAACAACACCTCTTTTGGGGACGACCCACTCCCCCCAAATTCGTCCTTTTTGGGGATACCCAAAGTCTTTTTGGGTCCAACACTTTGAAAAAAACATCGTTTTTGGGAAGCAATATCCCGTGGCCCCAAATGATCTTAAGTTTATCTCTGTTTTTTGGATGTGTGCCCTGCATTCCCATGCTTTGGGTGAGGTGGAAAACAAAGATTGCCAGGGGTCCCCCATTAGGCTTCCCCCAACCTTGCCTGCTGCTGCCGCTAAAAACCTATTTGGGCACCTCTGCTGCAGGGCGCTGAGTTTTTTCCACCCCCCGGGACTTTTGGGGGAACCGGGAAAGAGACGCAACAGTTTCCTCCAGTTGACCCTCAGAAAGGTCTCCCTTTTTCCTGAAATTTTTACTCTCTTTTTTGGGGTGGGGGAAGGAAAGTGCGATTTTTTGGGGTTTGAAACCGGGGGATCCAGGGGGGTTGGCCCACCCAAAATTTGTTCATTTTAAATGGCCTTAATGCAGGATCATTTTGGGGAGGAAATGGAGCATCCAAGCACTCATGTAAGATGGACCCCTTGTTTTTCCCAAGCCCCTGGGCAGGGGCACTACAAACTGATCTTCCTCATCTTCCTCCCCGCCTCAAATTCGCCCCAACCTCTTTCCAAGGCAGGGACGCCCGGTAACATGGGTGTCTGGAACCCCCTTTCCCCCTCCTCCTCCTCCCCCCTCCTCCTCCCTGCCTCCCACAGTTTCAACACACCCTTTGATTTGGCCTAAAGATAGGGAAACCCGGAGAGCTGAGGGCCGCCACCTTGCCCCTAGCTCTGGACCCCAAAACCCCACTCCCCTAATGAAGACCAAATAAAATTTGTGAAACGGGTCGGGCCTTGTGGTTTAAAACGGAGAGAAAGGGCTCTTTTCCCCACATCTTGGTCCGCTCCTACCCCCCGTTTGGCGGGCCCGGGTTGTTTAAAGGAGTGTCCAACAATCTTTCCAAACAAAAACACCAAAAATCCATCCGAAAAGGGGCTTTGGGCCCCGCACAAAACCATTTTGGTGGTTTCCCTTCAAAACGGGGCAAATTGCAGACCTCTTTCACCCTGCCCCCACTCCTGGGTGGCCCCAACACCCCGGGGCCGCACCGCGCTTTTTCGGGCCCATTGTCACTTCGTATTTCGTAAGGGCAAGCACTGTTTGCCACAATCGCGGGACATGTGGAGGGGAAATTCCAGTTTGCCACTTCAACCAATAAACCCGGTTGACGGGGGGCCCGACTGACCTGCAACGCAGCCAGGGGGGGACAAGCGGGTGCAAAAACGGGGGAATTTGCGAACTCAGACCCGACCTTCTTCACCCAGGGGGCCAATCCAACCCCGGAAAAACAAGATTCTTGTAAACCCACCACGCCCGGTTTTCCCCGTTCCCTTATCCCGGGTCCACAGCTCCTGCCCTTTGGTGTGGACGGTCCCAAGGCAGATTAATTTCAACACGGCCTGGTGTCCCGGGGCACGTAAAGCCCCCAGGGGAAATTTGGGGGAAAAAGAGCCCTGCACCATCCCTGGGGTTTTTTGAAGAGCGTGCCCCGAGCCTAAAGAGCCACCGTCACCCCCCAAGACATCCCCCACTCACCCATGACTGTCACAGAAAAATCGGCCCCGGGCCCCTTTCTTACTATCCGGGGTGCCCGGGGTGAAGGGATTTTTCCCGGACACAAAAAATGCAGACAACCCTTTTGAAATTTTAATGACACGGGGCGGCCAGGGCAGGGACATTTTTTTCGGGCAAAGAAATGCCTGCTCGAAATCTGGTTTTTGGGGGGGCGGAGGGCCATGACGTGGGGGAAACCCACCCTGTTTCCACCAGAGGGAAAAGGGCAACTTTTTTCCAAGGCCAAAAGCCTGGCAATGCCGACATTCAGGTTTTTGGGCCCTTTGGGAGGGTTTTGGGGTTTAAAGTTTTTTTCTTCTGCTCCCAAACCGAAGACAGAAGGCGGTTTCTAAAACGGGGCTGCGGGGGCAGCGGCGGGTTTTCGCAAACTGGCAAAGGAAAGGGGGGAAGGGGTGGGAAATTGGGTCTCTGGGGTGCTGGGGTACTGGGCGCGGGGGGAAAGGCCGAAGCGGAAGGCGACCCCCTGATCTTGCTCTGAGAAAACGGGGCAGCTGGGGAACGTTTGGGGGTGCGGAGGAGGAGGGGGGAGACAGGGGGTGTACAAGGGTTTGGGAGGGCCCGGGCCGGGGTTGGGCCCCCTTTTTTTTTCCCAAAAGTTTCCCCCCTTTTTCAACTCATCAATCGCTGCATTTTGCTAGCCCAATTTGGTGGTGGTTAACCACTTAAGGTTTTTTTCCCCTCTACTTTGTTTTTACGGCAAAGGCGGCATTTACATCGCTGGGTGAATCAAGGTTTGGGTCAAAAAAGGCCCAGGCTTAAAGAGGCCCCCTGCCCTTTTTTGGACGGCGATAACGGGGACGGGTTTTGGGCGCTGACCGTGGGCTGGGGGAAAATACCCAGGACTTCTGCCCCCCCCCGCCCCTTTCCTCCCTTTTGAGGCGGGACCCGAAAGACCTACCCCACGTCTTCCCTCCTCGCCATTTTGAAGCCTCGCCAAGAAAATTTCGCTGAAAGACCCCCGGGGGAAACCGAAATGCGTCATAAACATAAATCAACACGGGTGACTTGGTGTCCGATTTTCTGCACCAGAAGCGGGCGGGTAAAAAAGAAAGGGGGAAACTGAAAGGCGTTGCCGACCGCCCGGTTTTTTTGCCGTTTAAACCGGCTTCCTTCACCTCCTCTAGGGGCATCAGTAACTGGCCGAGCAACTAAATAAATTTCCTCTTAAATCTTTTAACATCCCTTCCCTGCCCCCAACCCTTTTTGTCATCAAAGAATCCGCAACAATGGATTACCCACAGAAATTTGGGTACCCGATTGACTTTTTGGGCTGCTTCCCATTTTGGGGAGGGTTTGCTGATGTTTCTGATAAACCACTTTTTGGGGCCCCGGACTGCGAGGACAGGAGGTAAGCCCTGCTAGATCCCGGGTTCCCTTTAACCCACTAAAGGGGAAAATTTTGGCGACGATTTTCTTTTTATTTAAATTTCACGGGGCCCGACCCGGGGGATGACAGGCCTACGGTCCTCAACTGACTTTCCCGCTGGCGGGGGTGTTTTCGCCAGCACGGGAAGGGAGCCCCTTTCTCTCGTCCCTCTACCTCCATGTGTTTAACCCCCCCCCCCCCCCTTTGTTTCCTTACCACCTGAAATTTCGCTCCATTTTCAAAATTTTAAAATTTGAAAAGGGAAGGGAAATGGGTTTTTGGGAAAAGTCCTTTTTTAAAAAGGGCGGCAAATCACAGCTTTTTCTCAAATCCCTCTAATCAAAAAAAAATTTGCGGGGTTTTAAAATTTAACTGCAAGGGTCTATCAAAAAATCGGGGAACTGGCAAAATCCAAAAAATAAAATTTTTTAAATTTTTGGTAAAATAAAGGGTTTTTTTTTTTGACCTTCAATTCACCTTTGGGGGTGAATATAAAAAATTGCTTTTTTTAAAATTTCCGTGGTCGGGGCGCCCAATGAACAATCCCAGGGGTGCAAAAGTAAAAAAACACTAAAATTGTTTTTTTTTTTTTCGTAAAACAGGGTATTTTTTGCACCTTTCAATTCCCGTGGGAAAATAAATTGCTCTTTTAAGATTTACGGGGAGGGCTGCGTCAATGAAAAAACCCGGGGGGAAAAGTCAAAAAACCCGTAACTGTTAATGTTTTTTTTAAAAAAAAACGTTTTTTTTTGCACCCCCCCAATTCACCCTGTGGTGAATATAGTTTTGCTTTTTTAAAAGTTTTACGGGGATGTTTCGCAATAAAACAATCCCGGGGTCCCAAAAAGGGCCCAAAAAAACACGAAACCTTTTTGTTTTCGTATGTACACTTTTTTTTGCAACAAACAACCGGGCTGACAACAAATTGCGGATTGTAATTTAACTGCAAGGGGGAAATTAAAACCAACATCAAAAGGTTTGAAAAGGGAAAAAATTAAAAATGAACACATATCTGAAAGTATACTGATAAAAAAATTTTGAGTTTTGCACCAAAACAAAAAAAACCCTTTGCATTTACTAAAAAAGGGATGTGAAACCCCAATATAAGTTCGGGCCCCCCATACCCCCGGGAAATATTTCTAGCAACCTTTAATAATAAAGATATTCCACTACAATGTCTACACTAAGCCCTTGGGGACTTTACCCCAGTTTTTATAGATAGAGTTGCTGTGTTCCCCCCGGGGGGGCCCCCCCCTTCTCCCCCCCCGAAAAATTTACAGGGGAAAAGTTTGCTTTAAAATTCTCTAGCTAACTACATAAAATCTTAAAATTTTCTAATAAAAAAAATTTTGGGGAAGGATCACAGCTAATAGTAGGGGGTTTCTCTTGCAAAATAACAAATTTTCGCGGAGCTGTTTGGCCACGGGGCAGAGCGCTTTTTCCTATCCCTATGAACGCTGAGTGACACTGAGCTGAAACGGGAAACCTTTTTCATGTAAAACAGGTCATGTGATTTTTCCGCCAATCGAAAAACCCATACACATCCCGGGTCGCCCGTTCGCACACAAAACCACCCTGTTTCAAATTCCCTTAATCTGTTTTTGCGCCCCCAAAAAAAAAAACGGGAAAGCGCCGAAAAAGGCGCAAATTTTAATAATTTTCCCCAAATTTAAAAAACCTTTAAATTATGCATATCAAAAAATTTTCGATCATCAAAAAAACCCCCTTCCCTTTTTCAACTTGTCTAAAAAATTTGCTCAACACAATATAAAGCCCCCCAATACAAAAAGCCCCAAAGCAATCACCTTCCTGGGAAGCTTTTCCCTCTATCGGGCAACCCACTTGCAGGGGTTCCCATTAACGCAGGTAAACATCTCTCTGGGACCAACAAGAGCAGAACACAACTGCTGGCTATCCCTCACAGGACACACATCAGCTGTGCTAACTTCTAGCACTGTTAGCCATGCCTCTAGGGCACATTTGAGCTAATCTGCTCTATAGCTGGGTTTGGCTTTCTGCAGAAGCTAACTCACACTCTGCAGTTACTGCACACAGAGCCCTGACAGCCATGACCTCCAGGGTCAACCTGAGCAGCTCTCTGCTAAAGCAACTACTAGCCCCCTGGTTCACACAGGGACGCAGTAACTGGAGCTAACATCCAGCAAACCTCCCCCTGCCAGGCTGTGTGACCTGCTCATGGTGCACAGGCAGGTTAGATATATTACTGTTATTTTCAACATACACCATGGCATATATTTCATAACCATTAAGTTTCATCATACTCTGCAAGTCCACTGCCCTCAGAACTCTTCTGCTTGTCAGCATATTGGGCCTCCGTTTAGCCCAGCCAAGTCCTCATACAGATCATGTACATGACCTACAGTCCCACCCTGGTAGCCACATGCATCCTGGACGTAATAGACAGTCTCAAAACCCGTTTCATAACTAACAGGAACAGTCTTACCAGGTATGATGTCTGGGCTCAGTCTGGACCTCTCTTGCTCACTGTCCATGTCAGCCATGGGTGGGGCTGCATCCACCTGGAGCTCCCAGGCTTGTAGCTGCATCCTCTCTGGCCTCCTTCTGAGAAACAATCAGGAGCGCAACTCTCTGCTCTGTGGCACCTCCAGCACGGCTCCCCCTGCTGGATGGAGATAGCAGGCTCCTGTTGACTCAGAGGGTTGCCCTTGGTAATGGCAGCATCCATCTTACTCTGCAGTTCCACATTAACCCTTGCTGGGCGTGATGGGCTCAAACGATTCAGATGGTTGCCCCGGGCAACGGCAGCATGCGGTCCCTCAGCAACTCCATCTTCCTGAAGTGGGCCCCTTCTTGGGTGGACGATATGACCTCCTCGCCACGGGACATCCTCTCATGCACATGTCCACCTGCAGGCATCCGCTGCACCCATTCCGGCTGTTACGCTTGGCAGCAATGGGTTCTGCTTTCCCTCGGGACATTCAGCCAGCAAGGCCGTTTGGATCGTGTAAGTTCACCTTTCCCAGAAGGCTGTTTCCGGTTGGGAGATAACTTTTATCGCCTCCTGTTCTGCCTCCCACTCTGCTTGGAGCTTCTGATTCTCCTCTCGCTGTTGGCAGCCATTTTCTCCATTTCTTTTATAGCCTTTAAATGGTCCTCATTCTGCTAGCAAACTGCTGGCCCACAGCTTATTCATCTCTTGCTGCTGGCCGTTTGCCTGCACCAACTGGGCCACACCCTCCTCCATGGCAAACAAAAATTTTCAAACACCACAACACAGTCTTTTTAGACAGCACAGTCTCTGTACTGGGTTTGTCCCCACTGTCTCTCCAGAGACACTCTCCTGTGCACTGAGGCTGCCTTCCCGCACAGGCAACAGTCTGTATAAGGGATGTGTCGCTTCAAAAGCACCTTTGCTTCACAAAGCTAAATTTCAGCCCGTCCTATGTAGACTGCAGCAGTCCTATTCAAACTGCATTTTTCTGCACCCACTTTGTGCACAGTTAGTTAGTGCCCCAAACCTTGCCTGCATCCTCCACCATATGTGACACCTCACATGCCTTCGGCCCCCCTTTTTGGCTCGGCCCCGGGGGGCATTGCACTCACGGATCGCCGCTTTGGTTAAAACGGATTTGGCACTCCGACACAGGCTTCAGTTTTATCCTGGCTTCAGCCCGTTTTATTAGCACCGAAAAAGCATACAAAGCCCAAAAAATAACACAAATAAAACCCTCGCCGTCTAGCCACTAGATTCACATAAACAGTCCCTCTCTACTCAGGGTCTGTGCCTACCACACGCACCACATACCACAGTATTCTTACTGTATAACTTTGTGGCTTTCCTCAAGCCTCCATGGGGGCCAGAGCTCTCTCTAGCTCCACTACTGCTCCACTGCCAGGTAGCAGACCCCAAACCCCCCGATTCCCTGGAGTGGGAGCCTTTAATCGGGCTCCAGAGACATACCCAAAGCCTGACCTTGAATGCGGGGACAGCCACCCACCCAACACTATGGCTGTCCCAAAAAAGCCACCCCATACAATAGCCGCCTAGCAGCTATTCTAGCCACTACTGTAAGTGTCAGTACTATATCATTACTGACATAATATAGGTGACTTTTCCCCACCGAGACAGGTCCTCAGTGGCGCATTTTTGCAGTATGTCTCTAGCCTCACACCCTCAGTGGCAGAAACCTGCGACTATCGGGGATCGCTCTGTCACAGTGTGTATATATATATATAATATATATATATATACACACACACATATATATATCTATATCTCTCTCTCTTTCTCTCTCTCTCTCTCTCTTTATATATATATATCTATATATATATAAATATATATAAATATATATATAAATATAAATATATAAATACAACCTCAATTCCAGAGAAGTTGGGACACTAAACAAATTGTGAATAAAAACTGAATGCAATGATGTAGAGGTGCCAACATCTATTATTTTATCCAGAATAAAACATAGATGACAGATCAAAAGTTTAATCTGAGGAAATGTAACATTTGAAAGGAAAAAAATGTGATTCCAAATTTCACAGTGTCTACAAATGCCAAAAACGTTGGGACAAGTAGTAATAAGTGGTTGGAAAAATAAAATCAACACTAATTAGGTGAACTGACAACATGATTGGGTATAAAAAGAGCTCCTCAGAGTGTCAGTGTCTCTCTGAAGCCAAGATGGTAAGAGGATCACCAATTCCACCATCATCATCAACCATACATAACCTCATCAAAAGATTCAGAGAATCTGGAACAATTGCTGTCGTAAGGGTCAAAGGCCGTAAAACTCTACTGGATGCTCGTGATTTTCCGGGGCACTGCACCTCAAACAGGAATGCCACTGTCAAGGAAATAACACAATGGGTTCAGGAATACTTCCAGAAAGCACTGTCAGTGACCACACTCCACCGGGCCATCCGCCGTTGCCAGCTGAAACTCTACAGTGCAAAGAGGAAGCTATTTCTAAGCAAGCCTCCACAAGCTCAGGGCCCTTTGCACTGGGCCAGGGGTCTTTAAAAGGAGTATGGCAAAATTTGAAAACTGTTCTGTGGTCAGATGAGTCACGATTTGAAGTTCTTTTTGGAACAGTGGGACGCCATGTCATCCGGACCAGAGAGGACAAGGACAACCAAGTTGTTTTCAACGCTCCGTTCAGAACCCTGTATCACGATGGTATGGGTTGCATGAGTGCTTGTGGCATCGCAGCTTGCAGCTGGATGGCACCATTAATGCAGAAAGCTATGTTCAGGATCTAGAACAACATATGCTCCCCTCTAGATGTCATCTCTTTCAGGAAGACCCTGCATTTTTCAACAAAATAATCCAGACCACATTCTGCAGCAATCACAACATCTACGTTGGCTACGTAGGAGAAGGATCCGGGTACTGAATTGGCCAGCCTGCAGTCCAGATCTTTCACCTATAGAGAACATTTGGTGCATCATAAAGAGGAAGGTGCAACAAAGAAGGCCTAAGACAATTGAACAGTTAAAGGCCTGTATTAGACATGAATGGGAGAGCATTCCTATTTCGAAACTTGCGAAACTGGTCTCCTCTGTCCCCAGACGTCTGTCGACAAGGGGGATGCCACACAGTGCTAAAAATGGCATGGTCCCAACTTTTTGGGGATTTGTTGACGCCATGAAATTTTTCACTTAAAATTATACATTCTCTCAGTTTAAACTTTTGATCTGTGATTTGTGTTCTATTCTGAATATAATATTAGATGTTGGCACCTCCACATCATTGCATTCAGTTTTTATTCACAATTTGTTTAGTGTCCCAACTTTTTGCAATTGAGGTTGTATATACAGTGAGGAAAATAAGTATTTGTTACACTGGCTAATTTACCTACAGAGAATGGAGAGGTCTGTAATTGTAGGTACACTTAAATTGTGAGAGACAGAATCTAAGAATCCCAAAAAAATCACACTGTATGATTTTTAAATAATTACTTAGCATTTTATTGCAAGAAATAAGTATTTGATCACCTACCAACTAGCAAGAATTCTGGCTCTCACAGACCTGTTAGTTATTCTTTAAGAAGTCCTCCTACTCTGCACTCATTGCCTGTATTAATTGCACCTGTTTGAACTCATTACCTTTATAAACACACTAAATCAATCACACTCCAACCTTCCCACCATGGCCAAGACCAAAGAGCTGCCTGAGGACACCAGGGACAAAATTGTAGAACTATACAAGGCTGGGATGGGCTACAGGGCAATAGGCAAGCAGCTTGGCGAGAAGGCCGCAACTATTAGTGCAATTATAACAAAATGGAACAAATACAAGATTTTCAATCTTCCTCTTTCTGGGACTCCATGCAAGATTCTAACTCGTGGGGTAAGGATGATTTTGTGAAAGGTCAGGAATTAGCCTAGAACTACATGGGAGGACCTGGTCAATGACCTGAATAGAGATGGAACCACAGTCTGTTACACACTACACCATCATGGATTAAAATCCTGCACGGCATACACATATCCAGGCCCATTTGAAGTTTGCCAATGACCATCTGGGTGATCCAGGTGAGGCATGGAAGAAAGTCATGTGGTCAGATGAGACCAAAATAGAACTTTTTGGTATCAACTCCACTTGCCATGTTTGGAGGAAGTAGAAGGATGAGTACAACCCCAAGAACACCATTCCAACCGGGATGCATGGGGATGGAAACATCATACGATTATTGGGTATCGTCATAATCGTATCGACTCACATAGTAACTAACTAATTTGACACATATACTGCAAGGTGAGCTCTGTTAAAAGCTAAATTTAAAAACATTACTAGGATTGCAGTATTTTTTTCACCCTGCCTTCCAAAAACAGATTTAAAACTGATCAAAAAGCCTTGTCCACCCAAAAATAATACCAATAAAAACAACAACTCATCCTGCAAAAACAAGACCCTACACATCTCAGGGAACAGAAGAATAAAAAAAAAGTTGTGGTTCTCAGACTTTGGGAATGCAAAAACGTGTTTTTCTTTTTGAATAAAAGTGTTTTTATTGTGTAAAAGCAGTAAAACATAAAACATATACAAATTGGGTATCGCTGTAATCATATGGATCTACTGAGTAAAGATAGCATGTCATTTATGCCACATGGTGACCTCTGTTAAAAATAAAAATACACTACCAGGATTGCTGTATTTTGCTCAAAACACCTCACAAAAACCTTAATAAAAAGTTATCAAAGCTTCATATGCACCCCATAATGGTACCTCAACTCATCTCACAAAAAAGGCAATAATCAGCTCCATATAGTGAAAAATAAAAAAGTTATGACTATCAGGATATGACGACATTTTTTATAAACGCATTTATATTGTGTAAAAGTAATAAAACATAAAAACTAAATAAAATTTATATTATTGTAATTGTACCAACCCCAATGGTAAAGTTATCATGTCATTTATATAGCACGGCGAACACAGGCCATAAACATAACATACAGGCCAATCAAAGTCACGTCACAACTGGACTGGTCCCTAAAAAAAGTTTATTGCAAATTTTCTTGAAAATGTGAAAAATGATTACTGAAGTTCTAAGTCCCCTAATGTCATACAAAGAATAAAAACACATTTAAAAAATGATGCCAACCTACAGGAGACATATGGTAGATGCTTGTTCTGAACTATTTTGAGTGGAATAACTATCTGTCTTACACGCAGAAATTTTTGAAGTTTGAAAATGGCAAAATTTTCAAGATATTTTGATATTTTTCACAAATAAACAAGGATTGTGTGGACCAAAATTTCTTACTAACTTAAAGCACAATGTGTAATGAGAAAGCAATCTCTACATCACTTGGATAGGTAAAAAGATAGTCCAAAAAGTTATTCCCACATAAAGTGACACATGTCAGATTTCAAAAATGGGGCTCTGTAAGGGAGGTCAAAACTGGCTGCGGCGCTAAGGGGTTAACGATAACTAACAGGTCTGTGAGAGCCAGAATTCCTAGATTTTTTTAGATTCTGTCTCTCACGATTAGCCTGTTCCTCTTGGAGAAATGGTACAGGGGACTCAGTATTTTTGTAGGGGGGGGAATGACATGATTTTGGAGGGAATGTGGGAGGATATGTAGGGTTCTTTCCCAACACCTTTATAAATGTGCATACTTCTATATGCACACTATATATATAACATTACCAATTATATATATAACATTACCAATTATATGTGGCATTACCAATAATCATGACAACTTCTTTCTTTTGACATTGACAGCACATAGCTCATGGAGGACGTCACATGTAGTGAACTGTATTGGTGGATGTATAAGGGGTGTGATAAACTGTCTGTTCAAATATCCCTCATTGCTGTCATGGATAAAAGGAGTGATTTATCAGAGTTGGAAAAAAGGATGATAATTGTCTTTCAGGACCAAATGAGAGTAGTGTATAACTGAAACTTTACACCAGACAGGTGAACTTGATAGCTATGCTGTAGTTGGTGTAAAGTGCGTTAACTCTGAGTGGACAAATGGCAACATTGTGAATAAGTGACGTGAAACCTGCGGAGCACCAAATCCCATTGATGTGAGATGTGAACATCAGCTACAAAGGTGTACAAATTAGAACCCACGTCAAGGTACCAAATTTACGCAAGCTCACCAACAAAATGAACCAAGGATTTTACGCAGCAACCCCGAGTAAAGAACAATACACACAGCCCCCACCATGAGAATAAGGCACCAACCGACAACAATCTATCTATCTTAACTAACATCGACAAAATAAAAATATCACCGCTCAACCATGAACTCACTGTATTTAGTTATGTACACGACTCCAGGCAGGAACACAGAGCCCAAATCGACCACCAATTCAACTCCCAACAATGATAGAATGATAAGCACCTACAAAAAATACCATTTCCAAAACCTTTTCAACCTTTATTCACTCAATAAAAACATGGATGGAATAAAAACGATTGAAAACACAGCGATTTGATAGAAATAAAGAGGTTAAATCTAGCACCAAACAACTCTAAGTCTTGTTCATGACAATCAAACAATCACAAAACTAACAAATCTATCTCTCTATCTAACAATCTAACTATCTATCTATCTTCTGTCTGTCTGTCTGTCCATGACTATTCTGTCTATTCTATTTCTATTCTATCTAATTCTATCTATCTATCATAAACTATCTTCTATCATCTTCGTATCTCCCTCTCATTCCAACTATCTATCATCTAACTATACATCTAACAATCTATCAATCATCTAAACTATCTATCTCTCTATCCTATCTATCAGTCCTGTCTGTCTGTCCTATCTATCTATCTAACTTATCTATCTATCTATCAATCTATCTAGTCTATCTTCAATCTATCAATCTAAACGTAACCTATATCCCCGAAACTTCCATCCATCCATACAATCTATCTACTCAATCAATACAATCTATCAATTCTATCTATCGTATCTATCGACTCTATCTATCTTATCAATCTAATCTAACATCTGATCTATACCAATCTATACTAAACCAAATGCTCTTAATCATGCACAATCAAATACCCACCACCCACAATACAGCACCCCACACCTACACACTAAACAAACAAGCCCCCAACCACCACACACCCCCCCAACCTGTCCCTCTATAACCCCAATGAAAACTCACAACCCACAATCAACACGCGTAGGTAAAACCCACAACAACCGAAAGTCCCCACCCACAAACCAAGCAACAATCCCACCCCTCATCCCGCTTGTCCTCCCCCCCCCCAGCCCTATCCACCAAATACCTTACCCCATGAAATGAAATAACCCAATACACAAAAACAAATAACATCCCACCAAAATACTCACCACCTCCCCACAATCAAGAAACTCACCTTCCCTTCCACCACCCCCCCTACCCTGCCTACCCCATCCCCATTACCCTACCACCAGCTTTGCCCAAAAATCAACACCTGTAATAAACACAAAAAATGGTTCCACAAATTGCATCCATATCACCCACATTAACCATCCGTCCTCAAACCCCAATACCCTCACACGTTCTGTAAAGTCTATCCCCCGCTTTACAAAGAAGCAAATGAAAGGAACTCCGGTAAATTTTTGGATCTACCAATGCCCCCAAACATGCATATTAAAACCCTTGAATGTTATCCTATTAGATAAATACCATGCAATCATCACTACCCCCGCCGCCCCGTGATAACCTGGAGCCTCTATGCTACCGCCACAGCCTATGAATTACAAACAAAGGCCTATACTGATTGGCAATCAATAACAGATGCCTATCAAAGAAATGCAATACAAATTTCTTTATCATCAATGACACAGCAGACCCCCAAATTAAAACAATAGGGTGCGTTTAGCAGCTGCACCCGCAAGTGGCCAAATCCAGACAGCAGACACACATTTTGTGAGCATAATGATAGGGCCTTTATAACCACGCTGAAAAACCTTCCACTATAATCGTACTAGCAACAACCATGCCAAAGGAACTCCAACCACACAAGCCCTTTCCGTCCCCAGTGTAAACTGATAAGCATGACAAACCAACCCACATTGCAAGTTCATGCTGGCCGCTTCATTATTTCACCTCGCTGGCAAAAGACGAGTTGCGTTGAGAGAAAACAAGAACTCTAGAAGTAAGAACAGTAGAGACAGCTAGACTCAGGGCTGCCATGGGGGCTCAGTTACTAATCAACATCCATTGTGTAGAGACACAGTACATTACCCCCAGCAACAAAGGGCTCTAGGGCAGTCAAAGAATAATTACAGGGCTCCCATATCCACTGAAACATTTGGACATTCCCCCTCCAGCTATTACCATTCTTAATGCTAAATCAAGAACACCTACCCGTTGCATAGCCATAACATAAAACTCTGCACCAAGCACTAACAATCATTATTACCATAACATTGCTACAACACATTAAACAACCCGATGCTCATTTATTCTACAAATTGCTCCCAAGAAACCACAACCCACTAACATAACACTCCTTAACTTCTACCCTTTACATTTGTAGTCATAGTATCCCCTCAACATAACAGTTCCTTCCTGGAATCTCCACTAGCAGTCATCATGCCACATGTAAATCTTGCGACGTCATTTAACAAAGTAGTTAAGTAACATATAATAGAAAAAATCACTGAATAAACAATATCATCACTAAATCCTGCAGTAAAATGGTGATAATATCCTCCTTTCCCACATTCTTGCAGGACGGAGAAAAGTTTCTGCGCCGATACATGCAAAAAGAAAGGCATTACAGGCAGCCCCTGTATCCGAGTATCAATGGCTACAGATGCAAGAACAAGATATGAGGCCTAAGTAAAACAAGCAAGTCAAATAAACACACTTTCCCGCTCTCTCTTCTCTGCCCCCCGCAAACCATAATACAGCCCGACATCGTAGCATACCGAGCTATGCCCCCAAGATGTTCCCACCCACCCCACACGGTCCGCCACATGAATAACCCCACCCCAACAGACCACCCCCCCCCACCATACAATCCTATCCCATGCCCCACCTCGGTCGCCCCCCAGGCAGGTGAAAATCATTACAAACCTTCCCCTTCCCCAGGACCCTGTAGACAACGCAATGTTGACCAACAAACACCCTAGCGCTGATTCAACAATACTCCAACCCCCGTGAACTATGCCCCCCCTACAAGACCTTTAGGAGCGTAAAAACCAAATATACCCTAATATCCTCTCAACCAAATAATAAAACACTCACACAACTATATGAGTAGATACAAGAATATGAAAAACACCAAAAAAATACCACATTACCTCCCATCCCACAAAACCACAACCCTTACAGCCCTACGCAACCCTCACCCCACAATAATAATGCCCCCCTCCCCCCCCAAACAAAGCCGTTCAGAAATAAAAAAAAAAAAAACAAATTACCCTCCAGCTGCGCTCCTATCTAATACCCCAGACCCTCATAAAAACCGATAAAAAACCCCACCTATCGGCCAACCGCACCCCAACCCCTTAGCCCGAGAAACAACCAGCGGACTGGCCTGAGAGGCATCTTACAATTATAGGGGATCTTTCCAGTCTTGTTGACCGCAAACCTGCATTCAAATCAACCCATCGATCGAGGTTATCCGATTGGCAAACCGACAACCCCCAAAACAGAGGCCCCACCAGTACCCGTGGCTGGTTAGCTAACGAGACATATATGGGTATGGCAATCCAGCTTAGGAACAAAATAATCTAAAACCCCGAATCCCCCAAGTTGTCTCATTAAACCCTCCCAACCAACCCAGCCCACACAGACTGTCAGAATCAAAGAGAAGGACAAAACGCCAGTCATACAAGAATACCGCCGTGCTAACCTAAAATAGACACACATCAGAACAGATTTTCCCCTCCCAGATTTGTCTATTCTCTATCTTTAATAAAGGTCCCCTTGTGTAAGACAAAGAGGCCCATGTCCTCCCAAACCAATCCGCACCGAAACTCCACACACGATCACCGAGATGCGGCTTCTCTCACTTTAACCCGCGTCCACGCCCCCCGGCCCAGCATCACCATTGCAACACGTAGGAGCACGATCAGCAGCATCCTAGACGCGCGTCAGAGAGCGCAACATACCAAACAGTCACCCGACCCCAGCCTTCTACATTGCTCCAGCCGACCAAACCACCCCAGCCCCCCCGTCCCCCCACAGTCGGCATCTCTCAGGTCAGGCATGGGTACACTTGCTCTGGGCATCAGCTTTGCAGCAACGATTGTGGGTCGGCGCAGTTTGTACCCTAGTGTGCGCCATCCAGCTTATCCCATGGCAATTCCAACAGGCAGGAGCGAGAGGACGCAGAGCGTTCCCCCCAAGCCGAGCGTCAAGCAAGCGAGATAGGACGGCTGAGCTCAAGGCAGCGAGAGAAGGAGCTGGTCCGAGCGTACAAGCTAAAGGTACCTTCACGCTATCAGCTGGCACACTTGAAATGGGAGATCGGGCAATGCCAACGGCCATCATAGCCCCCCAGGATACAAAACCCGTTGAAAATTGACCCGACATGTGCAAACTTCCTGGTGATGTTCAACTCCATGTGGCCAAGTTCATAGTGTTCGCAGTACTCTGCGAAATCACCGTCCAAGAATACTTCACTATCCACATCACCCAATATTTCGAATGGACAGATATCTGACCCCCCCTTCCCAAATCTTTCCAAATCCATTTGCGGATTTAATACGTACTCTACCCTATAACGCTATTATCAATGAAGGGACAAAGACGCCATACACGAGGGCTTCTGACCACGAAAAAAACACCAGTCCCTTGCGTAGTAGAACGCCGAAAAAAAAACGGAAATGAACAACAGCCGTTACCCCACTGACTATCAACTGGCCGAAGAGGGAAACGGCTTAATAACCTTTACCTTGCAAGCAGTGGGTAGGAAGGACTATCTGTTTTTCCATGCTTTTGACATCATACTGTTTTATAATCAAGATGAATCAAGGATCAGCACCTCCATATCTGCCCTGCCAGATGTTCGTGCATTTGTCATGCGCACTAGGAAGCCCAAACATCCAAATAGCTGCGGAACCTGGGCTAGACTCCCTATGTAAACCAAGTAGGATGCCAGAATCCCTGATAGACCACCGTGAAGTCCAACCTGGAGGAGAGGTAAGCCTGCTTGGGGATGGCGCCACCCTGCCTCCTCCCCAACGATGCGACCACCCTGGACCCCACCCCCCTTAAGTACTATTTACTTATATCACGCCTGGGATCCCCGAGGCTCACGATATAACGCCCATATTGTGATGGACATGCTTCATGAGTTTTTATCCAGCAAAACCACTTGGTGACCTTAACTTAGCCCCAAATGTCCATACAAATCCTATATCATCACGGGCCTAGGAGGATATCACCCAGCCGAAGGCCCACGTAACTGAAAAGACCTTACACCAACAAACCTATCATCGCAACCCCACCCCAGTAACAGGGAGCCAACACAACACCCATCTTAATACTAACCAAATTCGTCACAGGGGGGGGGGGTGGGACTCGACAGAAGGATAATCCTAACACTAACAAAACCAGTCTACCTATCTTTATGTGCACCGAAGAGAGTCGATCCCTCATACGGCTACCACGACCCCTTGGAGCATAAGTAACTACTGTAAGTGTCTCCACCAAGCCCCAGGATATCAAATGTCACCGCGACATAAAACTACCCTAATTTACCGATGCCAAGACCCAGACCGAATAAGATGATTGGTACCCTGCATCTCATCAGCGCTAAAATAAACCCAAGGCTCGGTATGTGATAACTGGACAGGGTGCAACCCCTACCGGCGCCGCAGTCCGATGCGCGCCGGGTGTGTAGAGAAATAAACAAGAAACATGCACCACACACAACACCGCCAACCACCCACCACAAACCCCTACAACCCCCTATAGCCAAATATCCTGGTCAACCGATCATAGATCATTTGGGACCAGTCCCTACCCGATACCCTCAACCACACACTTCATTCCCACAAAATATCAAACCCCACGTCCCACTCTGAACGCACCCCCAATTCTAGCCCCCCTTACTCCAAACCACAATCAAAAACCCCCACAGCACTCCTACACGACTCCCGCCCGCCATACCTCCCACAGCTAAACATCAAACCTTCGTAGCCACCACCTAGGTCCCGGAGCCTACATCCATACACGACGCAGGAGCACTATCAGAAATCTCCCGTACACCACTGAATAAGCTTACAATTGCCAATCAGAGACTGACCTCACGATAATCCCCTCCATGTGACACACCATCAAGTTATCAAGCCATGCCTAGCCGAATCCTACAAAGATATATTGTGTGATCTGAGGTGACTGACCAACCCTAATATTATGCAATGCTCATTGCAAGAAGAAACAAACATGCAGGAGAAGAGGCATGAGCCAGCCGGTAGCCCCTTAGCACCAACCCTACTCAATCTGCTAGAGGGAGGGTCACAGTGACAACGCAGTGGCCAGCAACAGAGACCCAAATCCATGCAATTCGAGAACACCTCCCCAGCTTTCAAGTGATTAGTGAACTCTGATACAGCGACCCCTCACTCCTATTCAAGGGCCAGCTCACAGCACCAGAGATAAACACAGCCAATGTAAAAAGTTTTAGAATGACCCAAGCCCGACAGAACCACACCATAGTAACAATACCAGGTTACCAATAACCCACATAACTCTATCCAGAACATCTGGGTTGCCACCCCTACTAGAAAACAAAGCATGGCCGCTCAAAAGCCTATCTGTACTGCTGAGGACACATCAAGATAATAACTTCTCCCCATGCTCAAGGGAGGCGATAAACAACCCTAGACTCTCCCAGGACCCTATTGCTTGTAACCAAATTAACTCTTAAATACCTTAGGGATGTAATCACAAACCAGAATGTGGACCACTCATACATGAATCACTCTGAGCCCTTGATGATTATTCCCAGATGGTAATGCCTGAGTAGAGAGCCATAACATCCTAGAGCATCATGGTTTTTCAAAGTAAACGCCACATAAACAAGCTCAAGGGGCGTTGCGCCTAAAATCCAATGATGCCATGACAAATGCAGTCATATACAAAATAGAAGGGTATCCAAGCGGTAATGTAAGCTCCTGGAATCCATCAGCCCTGTAAGGTGGATCGCCGAGCTCCAGGAGTGTATTATGGGCGCCTTACGCATAACCAAAAGCTGTTAGGAGCCAAGGCCAAATCAGCGGGATAATCTGTGCCATAGGTTATATCCAACCCCGGAGGGATTACGCATAGGTGGTAAAGACTCTATTGAGACCCCGTCATACAGAGGAGATCTGTGTCCCCACATGGTAGCCGTTTGATGTGTGCCGGCCCCAAGCGAGGTCGGTGAGTCCTCCAACACATTCCCCGATAGACTGATAGGTTTCCAGATACAGAATAGGGCATTGTCGTGTGGAAAAGCCCCTGACATTCACTCCCAACCCCGGTGAGGACGGAGGCTGGCTCAGGGGATGGCAGGTAGGCCAACCCCCCACGCAACCAGCGAGCCAAAAGGTGGAGGTGTGTTTCATACATTAAGACAGAGAAAACTACCATGAATTCAAAATTTCATTCACAAAAGTCCTGCAGTTTAATGAGATTGTGTAAAAACACCTACCCCCCCCACCCCAATCATCATATCAGGATCTCCAGACAATTAAAACAACTACTTCCTTACCGTGGCCAATCAGGCACACCTCCCTTCCAATAAAGTCATCTCCAGCCTTAATCCAGACTCTATTGACCAGCCTATCTTATCAGCCAAGTTATCACCCGCAATGCCACATAAACCCCATCACATACCCAAGCCCGCCATCGCCTCCCCACGCAAAACCCAATTACCTGCCCCCGCGGCCTAACCGTGAGTGCCTCCCACCCTTTGGAACAAAAATCCATAGCCCCTCATCCCGAAGAAAATTCAGTAAAAACCCCACCAACTTGATCATAAAAATAACCAGCCAAAAAGTAGATACAGCAGCACTTGCTTGGGGTAGTTAATGGCTCAGGCCCCCCAGTAGACGGAAGTATCAATAGCTTACTTGGGTCCATCTTATACTAAAGTGAGCTAGTGTCAATTTCTCCTCCTTAAAACCCCCCGGGACGTTGAAACACTTATAAGATGTGGAGATTTCCATTTTTTCCTTTTACCCTTTCGCCTTTTCTTTCCCCTCCTCTTAAATATCACCACAGTAAAGAGAAATAGACATACCTATAACAAGCACCACAAATTTTCAAAGTCACACTGCAAACAGATTTTTATATAAAAGGTACCATATAAATCGTCTAACTACAAGTAGAAAGCAAAGCACGAACCCATTAATCAAATGAGACGGATTTATTTTAAATCCTTGGGTAAACCACCAGCGAGCTTAACGCAGATAGTCTATGACCTGTAAAGCAATATTACGAGAATTAACTCCCACCGTATCGGCACACCGTCCACACCATCCAACCCCCAGCTCCCAGTCTCAAGAACCATACGGGCATTAGTATTCCCTCTTAACCAAAATGTGATCCAGTACATATCAATAGGAACGAAAACACAACAAATTCAATTAATTGCTAACCTGAAGATGATAGGTGAGCTCGAGTGGAACACAGACGACCTTCCCCCACCCCCTTAAAGGCCCCCCAGCAACCATTCACGAGCAGGATGAGTCGAGAACGTGCCAAAAGGAATACAATAAGTACCCCAAGTCACAAACATTGTTTCCATTGTAGCAGTAGCTAACAGCAGTGAAGACAAGTACAGATTAAATGAACAGATTCTATCAACCCACCATCCGCATCTCATGACGAATACCCCCCCAAGTCCCACTCATAAAACTCACCAACACCTTCCCCCCCCACCCACCACAAAAAGCCTGAACCCCTAACTGTAGGGCCAGGCTGTGATTAAATTCCTAGTCCGACGGTTTGAAATCCCTAGAGTCACAAAGGTTTGTGAGTGCAGGAAACTCACATTGATAATCGTCCGGATACCCTAACAATAAGAAGGAGTGCTATAATAGGGAACCCCTCCGGTATACTGTGAAAAAATGTTCTTGTCTTTTCCCTATTGGTAGATTATGGCAATGGCGGCCACTATGGTTACAAGGAGAAGTAGTAGCCCACTCCCATTCCACTTTCTTCCAAGGTGCTGTGTTACAACCAATGATTCAACAATCCATGCCTCTCCCTATGTTGGATTTATACTTATGGTTCATTGTTGTTAATGTTAGATTTCTTTTAAAATATTCATCTTTTTGCACTGTAACGTCACATGCTGCAGTTTTAATCAATAAAACAGGCAGGGGGCAGTAGTCTTGAAAGATAGCGGTACTTGCCTAACTGCTGGAGCCCAGGTGCCCTTTTGGCCCACCAAAAAGGTGGATCGTCTGTAATAACCAGAACAATGTTTATCTGAAATTTAATGATCTTTAAAATGAAAAGTTCTATTAAACTAGTGAGCTACTACCTTCCTCCCCTTCCAACAAAAGGAATATTGTGTCTGTCTCCTTCATTTAGGACACAATGTTAAGACAAGGGAATTAGTTGCCTAAGGTTGGGGTTTTGTCTCCAGTTTGCTATCATGTATGTCCACACGGCTTATTTTGACACGTATTTGTGCACGCATCAGCAATTTTTCTATCACAAGCGTCTAACACATTAATGCCGGCGACTGCAGTCCGACAATATTACGGTAATTCATAGCTCTCACAGAGAGTCAATGCATATCCGATTCGTCTACCCCGTGCATACACATCTGATCGAATCGAACGCCCCGGAGAGAAGGAGCCAATTTAATTAGTTCCGCGTGGTTGCCCCGCTGACAAAGCATGTGAATGGTTCATGTAGAGTAACGCACTGCTCAGCGGTGGCATCCATAACAACCTGGTTGAGAAGCTGTCGCGTACAGTACGTGCCCCAAATAACGCCGTGTGAACATACTCTAAGCAATGTTCACACATCAAAATTCGAGGCGTTTTTACAGACGTAATTGATAACGAACCGCCAAATACGTCCCTAAAAAACTTTCAAAAATATTGAGCAATAATAAGATTCGCTCATTGATTCCATTTAAAATACTCCACGACGTTCACACAAGGGTAATTTATTTTCGCAACGTATATGCGGGCATAAATCTCCTATACATAACACCGTAAAATTAAAGGTCCCCTGTCCTTAATAGAGTGCGTATATTTTTCGCAACAGTAAATTCCTCATAGGTAAAGCACTGTGGACTTATCTAATAACGACGCGTCACGCACACCCTTCTCCCCCAAAGGAGCCTTACGAGGCAAAGCACCGACCTAACGGTCCGATTTTAGCGGACTTAAATACTACCGAAAATACGCCCTCGCAAATCAGCCGTGTGAACATAGCCTAAGAGTAGTAAGTCAAGCAGCTACTCCCTCAAAGCCAATAATGTGTACCACACATCCTCCAAAAAAAAAAAAAATATTTACCCTCTCGTTCAGAAATAAAGATTGCCCCTAAACATTGTCCACCCTCAGTCCGTGGCCTAGGGTGTCTAATAACAAAACATTGGTCCTGCACAGCGATGTAAACCGAGACTTGGGCCTGTTCGTGAAACTGACCAAAATATTAGAAAACAGATATCCTACAGTTAAATGGGGTGTTCTCATATCTGTTTCACAGAAACATACTAACTAAAAAAAGAAATATCCTCTCTTCACAGGCCGGTTCAGTGCTCATCACTTCGCTTTATCCAGGCTGTCGGTGGTTCTAACAGCAATGACTGACATTTCAGCTCTGCATTCCTATTCTGGCTAGTTAGAAGGGACACTGGTGATGCAGGGGTTTTAGCAGCAGGATGCAAGGCTGCAGAGCACTAAAGGGTAAAAGGTTGCTAGGATGCAAGGCTGCTAGAGCAGAGAGAGAGGCAGCCTAGGAAAACCTACGCCTGTAAACAAGTAGATAAAAGAGCATACCAATCACTTACCCTCAGACCATTAACAGACATTTGGGTAATAATTCATGTATTCAACCATTTTCCTAGCTCGAAAAAACATCACCTACCCCATAATTGCAAACCTCCTTCCAAGAACACATGCTTTCATCAAAGGACCCCTGCAAGATGGCCCAGAGTCGTCTCCCAATACGTAAAACAGTGCAACTCAAGAACCACGATGACATATCACACGTTTAGATGCCAACACAGCCAGCAAACAGATAATATGATTTGCCACAGATTAGGTTTACTTGTTAGCACTTTGGTAATATACTTTTTGACACCCTTGGGCCAGGATTGATCCAACAACTTTTTTGTGATGTTTTGGGGTGAATTAAAAAATTAATATGATGTACATGTATAAAAAACAATATTGATGGTGTTATAGTCTTACTACAGAATCAAAATCAACAGAGACAGTAGATGAGAAAATGCATTTGTCAGGGAGGCTCTGTGTCTGTGTAAGAATAAAGCTCTGTGACAAGTTGACAGGCGTTGTGAATGCTTATGCAGCTTATAAACAAAGTGATAATTGCACCATAAGCTACACTAGGTGGGCAACAAACCACAACGAGCTGATTTTTTTCACTCATCTTTTATTAGTGATCTTCAGTTTGGACAGCTACTGATCACAATTACTACTGAAAACTAAAGAGGTCAATTATTTAAGTCTTGACATGTCTACTTATATAGAATTAGGAAGACCACACTTTGGCATCAACATCCCTTTGGTGTTTATTAGAGTGGAATTCGTTTAGAATTTCAGGAAAACATTGTTCTGCACGAAGACGAAGTTAAGGTATTTGGCGGGATCGAAGCGTCTTTTTTATTGGTAAAATGGCCCGAGCACATGCGTTGACATGGGTCAGAGAACAGTGGGAGGGAAAAAGGAAGACCCTCATGACATGTCAGACTAGAAAGCCACTCAAGCGCCCGACGGCATACTTCTTGACCCACAACCCCTATAAATACGGACACCAGCTTAAATCGCTCCAACTACACACTGTGTGTCCTGTAATAAGCATCTAGCGCTACTGCATCACACCTGTATTGAAACAAATGATAAAACAAACTCGATAGTAATCAGCGACTGGGGAAAGCCCATCACAGTATGGTGTCGATTGTACACTTTGTTTATATACACAGCGTTATTATTTTGTTTAGTTTGTGGGGTATTCTCTCTAAAGTCCAGGTGAGGTGTACTACTCTGTCCCATATATTGCCACAATTACATCTGGGTTGTTCTGTATGGTTATAAATACCCAAGGCTTCATTTAACCCCTTAATTATGGGTTAATTTGCACTAAAATACAGGGTGACTTATTTTATTTTGTCCCATATACGCCTAATTTACCTCTGATTTTCTGTACGATATTTCATACCCAAGGCTTAATTTAACTTCTTGATTGTGCAGTACTTTGTACTAAAATACAGGGTGTCTGTATTTTTTGGTCCCATATACGCCTAATTTACATCTGTTTTTTCTGTAGGGTATTTCATTAAATTTTTTGATCAAACATGTCAGACAGAGAGGTGGCAGGCCCTTCACATGCGAGTGGCAGTGGGACAAACATTCCTGGACCAGGCACAGGTCACAGCACAGTAAGGGGACATCGCAACAGGGGTGATTTGGTGAGGCCAGAACTTCCGGTGTCATTTAGCGTCCGTGTGTTGTTCAGCAACACAAGGGTTCTTGATTGGTTGACTAGGTCATCCACTTCCTCACAGATGACATCTGACAACCCCAGCCAAGAGTCGGTGGGAACGTCAGACACAACCCTTAGTTGGCATGGCCCGGGAGCAGGTCAGCGGCCCTCACCTGTCCTCAACCCGCCTCTGTCCCGTTCAGTTCACTCATTCAGAGATCTACTATGTGGTCTGGGCTCAGCGCCACTATACTGCGAGGACGAACTCTTTAAGGATAGTCAGCAGCTACTTGGCGGTGAAGAGGTGGGGCAGACATCTGCTGCTTCTTGCAATAGGCGAGAAAGTAGTGATGTGGAGAGTGGCACGGGAGGTTATGTTTCAAGCAGTCAGGCTCTGCATATTGAGTCCGTTGAGGAGATTAGCAGTGACGGTCAAACACAAATTGATGATGATGTAGCCGATCGCACTTGGGAGCCGGATGCAGCAAGGGCTTCATCATCATCGTCGGGAGAAGAGGGTGTCAGCCTGCGCGTCAGGTAGCGGCGCAGCCAGCAAGTCGGTAGTGGGGCCGTGAGACAGCAGGCTGGCAGTAGTGTGAGGTTCGGAGCCAAACGACCACGGGGTAGAAAATCCGCTTCACAGGTCCAAGAAAGTAGCGGCACAGAGGATCAGCAAGGCAGCGGCGGTAGTAGTCACTCAGTGCAGAGCTTGGCGGTAAAATCACCTACTCGGCGGTGTGGCAGTTTTTTGATAAGACACTAGAGGAGCCGAACATGTGTATATGTAGAATCTGTGGGCAGAAAGTGATGCGTGGCCAGGAAGCTAACGTTGGCACCACGGCACTGCATCAACACATGCAGCGTCACTATTCGGCGGCCTGGGAGAAACGTGTCTCAGATGTGGTGGTCCACCCTGCCGCCGCAACAACAGCAGCAGCACCCAGTGGCACGCATGCCATTTCATCCAGTCGAGGCTCCACCACCTCTGCCGAAGGGAGCTGTTTGTCTTTGCCATCATCTCCCGGTCCAGATGCTCCTGCTCCTCGCCACTCATGGCACCAGCAGTCGTTCAACGAGGCGATTGCCAAGGGACAACATTATGCGTCCAACCATCCTAAGGTGCAGAAGCTGACCGTGCTCCTGTCCAAGTTGTTGGTACTGCAGTCCCTCCCTTTCCAAGTGGTGGACTCTGTACCATTCAGAGAACTAATGACTTGTGCTGAGCCGAGGTGGAGAGTCCTAAGCCGTAATTTCTTTCCAAAAAAAGAAGTACCAATCCTGCACAAATATGCAGAACAGAAGGTGAACCAGTCCTTAAGCCTATCGGTGTCTTCCAAGGTGCACGGCAGCGTGGAAATGTGGAGCTGTAACTACAGTCAGAGACAGTACATGTCCTTTATAGCCCCCAGGCTGAATCTGATTCCTGCCCAGCCACACCAGCAACTTGGACAGGAGACGCCGGTTTCTCCTCCACGTTGTCAATGCTGCTCCTGCGCCAATGTCCGCCTCCTCCTCCACCACCACCTCAGCCTCCACAAGTCTAACTGCTGCTCCATCATATCTCATGTGCAGGGCAAAGCAGTGTCACGCAGTTCTACACCTGGTTTGCCTGGGCGAACAAAGTCACACAGGGGAGGAACTACTCCGCGTCATGCAACAAGAAATTGATGTGTGGCTTTCTCCGTGACAACTGCAAATCGGAACCATGGTGACAGACAATGGAAGGAATATGGTGATGGCGCTGCACCAAGGAGGGATGACCCATGCACCCTGCATGGTGCACGTGTTCAATCTGGTTGTCAAAAAGTTCCTGAAGTCTTCCACCCATCTGCAAGACATTCTAAAAATGGGCAGGAAACTGTGCATGTACTTCATCCATTCCTACAAAGCGAAGCACACCCTCCTTGAGTTGCAGCGGCAGTACGGCCTCCCGCAACATAGGTTGATATGCGATGTTTCCACCCGTTGGAATTCCAGCCTCCATATGTTAGATCGACTGTATGAACAGAGAAAGGCCATTAACGATTTTTTGATGATCCAAGCAGACAGGAGTACTCCCCTGTGTAATTTTGATGTCAGCAAGTGGCAGCTCATGCAGGACACCTGATGTTTGCTCAGGCCCTTTGAGGAGACCACGTTATTTGTCAGTCGCCACGACTACGGGATGAATAACGTCATTCCACTGCTTCATGTCCTGGAACAGATGCTGCAAAATCTGTCTGGTCAGGGTACTGGAGACGTGGTGACTACATCTCATGGCCACATGAGTCCAGTGGGGGCTGAACTGGAGGAGGAGGGCATTGGAGCACAAGCAATGTCTGGCGAAATTAGTGGTTTTTCTAATCAGCTGACAGGAGGGGAGGAGCAGGAGCACACGGAGGAGGTAGAGGGAGATGACCCAGACACACCGTGGCAGCATACAGTGGAGATTGAGGCAGGGAGTCCCTCAGAGTCACTTGCGCAGATGGCCGGCAGCAGGCTCGGACTGGGCCGCCGGGGGACCGGGGAATCCCCCGGTGAGCCCCCCGAGCCGCTGTGGGCCCCAGAGGCAGTGCCGTCGCTCCCTGGGGCCCGGCCGCACATCCAGTCACTGGACGCCTGGGACCCGCTTTCCCGAGCGCCCAGAGACCGGCCCGGGGTAGTTGGGGACTAATGTCCCCGACTCCCGTTGAGCTGCGCGGTGTCAGCGGAGCACAGCGCCACTAGCGCTTACGCTCCGCTGATCCCCCCGGCAGGCTGAACGCATTAAGGCCCTTCAGCCTGCCGGGCCCCGGGCCCCTACTGCTGACGTAGGCGCGCGGTGACGTCACTTCACCGCGCCGCCTATGCAGGGCGGCAGCTCAGAACGGCCGGAGCAGGAGCCCGAGCCAGGTAAGTGGCTGTTTGTTGTTTTTTGTTTTGTTTTTTTTTAACTGGCTACAAGGGGGGGGGGCCCTGACTACAAGGGGGGGCCCTGACTACAAGGGGGGGGGGGCCCTGACTACAAGGGGGGGGGGCCCTGACTACAAGGGGGGGCCCTGACTACAAGGGGGGGCCCTGGCTCCAAAGGGGGGCCCTGACTACAGGGGGGCCCTGACTACAGAGGGGGGTCCCTGGCTACAGGGGGTCCCTGGCTACAAGGGGGGCTCTGACTACGGGGGGTCCCGGCTACAAGGGGGGGCTCTGACTACAGGGGGTCCCTGGCTACAAGGGGGTCCCTGGCTATAAGGGGGGCCCCGACTACAAGGGGTCCCTGGCTACCTACAGGGGGCCCTGGCTACCTACAGGGGCCCCTGACTACAAGGGGGCCCTGGATACCTAAAAGGGTGCCCAGGCTACCTAAAAGGGGGCCCTGGCTATCTAAAAGGGGGCCCTGGCTACAAGGGCGGCCCTGACTACAAAAGGGGCCATGGCTGCAAAAGGGGCCATGGCTGCAAAAGGAGGCCCTGACTACAAGGGGCCCCTGGCTACAAGGAGCCCCTGACTACCTACAGGGGGCCCCTGACTACCTACAGGGGGCCCCTGATTACAAGGGGGGCCCCTGACTACAAGGGGGGCCCCTGACTACCTAAAAGGGGGCCCTGGCTACCTAAAAGGGGGCCCTGGCTACAAGGGGGGGCCCTGACCACAAGGGGGGGCCCTGACCACAAGGGGGGGCCCTGACTACAAAAGGGGCCCTGACTACAAAAGGGGGCCCTGGTCCCTAAAGGGGGGGCCCTGGCTACAAGGGGGCCCCTGACTACAAGGGGGCCCATGGCTACCTAAAGGGGGGCCCTGGCTACAAGGGGGCCCCTGACTACAAGGGGGGCCCTGGCTACCTAAAAGGGGGACCTGGCTACAAGGGGGGGGGGGGGGTCCTGGCTACAAGGGGGCGGGGTCCTGGATCCAAGGGGGGGGGGCGGGCTACAAGGTGGGGGGGCCTTGGCTACAAAGAGGGCCTTGGTTACAAAAGGGCCCCTGACTACAAGGGGGTCCCTGGCTACCTACAGGGGGCCCTGACTACCAAGGGGGCCCTGACTACAAAGGGGGCCCTGGCTACCTACAGGGGGCCCTGGCTACTTAAAAGGGGGCCCTGGCTACCTAAAGGGGGCCCTGCCTACCTAAAGGGGGCCCTGGCTACCTAAAGGGACGCCTTGACTACCTACAGGGGGGCCCTAACTACAAAGGGGCCCCTGGCTACCTAAATACTAAAGGGCCCTGACTACCTACACAGTAGCCAGAGGGGGGGAGCATGATTCCTCCCAACACTAGCTAAAGGGGGCCCCCTAACTGCCTGCAAACTACCTAAAGGAGACCTTATGCCTTTTATACTACTTCATGGAAGCCCTAACTGCCTGTATACTACCTAAAGGGGTCCCTAACTGCTTGCAGCCTATATAAAGGGGACCCTAACTACCTACAGCTTACCTAACTGGAGAAACCACCTACCTACAGATTGGGGCCTTGCCTATTTGCCTACCTACCTAGGGTCTTGTCTACCTACCTGGTAATAAAATTTGAGAGGGCAGCAGCCCATAGTTGTAGCATAATCTTTGGGGGGTTTAGTCCTTTCCCCCCCCTCCAAACCCTTGGGATACTAGGCCTCTAAGTTTATGGCTTGTACCCGCTCTCCCACCCCTGGGAAGTTGTACAGAGGTGGGAGTAGGTAAAGAGGTGCTGGAAAATTAAGAATACTAAGATATTTGGTGTAATTTCTGCAGGGATGAGCTGTGTCCGGGACAAGTCATCATGGTGGTGTGGAACAGATGCAGAAGAAAAGGGAATAAGAACGGATCATAAGAGAAGAGAACAACTCATCAGATATGACATCTCCTGTGAGTCCCTGATTTCAGGGGTTTTTTACTTCTATATTGGATCAGTGCTGTATTCACTGTAATGTGACCTGATCTGGTGTCTGACCTCTATGTGGTCTCTATATGGAGGTGGGTTTTAGGTTATACCTGAGGGTGGTGACCCGACCTACTATGTGTTCTCTATATGGTGGTTTGTAGGTTATACCTGAGCTGGTGTCTGACCTCTATGTGGTCTCTATATGGCGGTGTTGTAGTTATACCTGAGCTGGTGTCTGACCTCTATGTGGTCTCTATATGGTGGTGTTGTAGGTTATACCTGAGCTGGTGTCTGACCTCTATGTGGTCTCAAAATGGAGGTGATTAAGGGGTTATACCTGAGCTGGTGGTCTGACCTCCTATGTGGTCTCTATTTGGCAGTGTTGTAGGTTTATACCTGAGTGGTGTCTGACCTCTATGTGCTTTCTATATGGAGGGGTTGTAGGTTATACCCGGGGAGGTGGTGAGGTGCGTGACCAAGGGAAACGTGGGAGAGGATAATTGTATGTGGGTGGAGGGAGATATTGTATGTGGGTGGAGGGGATATTGTATGTGGGTGGAGGGGGATATTGTATGTGGGTGGAGGGGGATATTGTATGTGGGTGGAGGAGGATATTGTATGTGGACTATTGGAGGGGGATATTGTATGTGGGTGGGGGGATATTGTATGCGGGTGGAGGGGGATATTGTATGTGGGTGGAGGGGATATTGTGTGTGGGTGGAGGGGGATATTGTATGTGGGTGGAGGGGGATATTGTTTTGTGGGTGGTGGGGATATTGTGTGTGGGTGGTGGGGGGATATTGTGTGTGGGTGGGGGGGATATTGTGTGTTTTGGGTGGAGGGGGATGTTGTGTGTGGGTGGAGGGGGAAAATTGTTGTGGGGGGACGGGATATTTTTATGTGGGTGGAGGGGGATATTGTATGTTTGGGTGGAGGCGATATTGGGGGTGTGGGTGGAGGGGATATTGTCTGTGGGTGGCGGGAATATTGTATGTGGGTGGAGGGGGATATATTGTGTGTGGGTGGTGGGGGATATTGTGTGTGGGTGGAGGGGGGATATTGTGTGTGGGTGGAGGGGGAAAATTGTATGTGGGTGGAGGGGGGAAAGTGTATGTGGGTGGAGGGGATAGTGTATGTGGGTGGAGGGGGATATTGTATGTGGGTGGAGGGGGATATTTTATGGGGGTGGAGGGGGATATTGTATGTGGGTGGAGGAGGATATTTTATGTGGTGGAGGGGATATGGATAGAGCTACTTAGCCCCATGTCTATATGTTAGAATGACAAATGTGTGAGATACAGATATGTGACTCTCTTGCTATTGTCCTACACAATACAGTTCTGTTTTGCACACTGTATTATGTGGTAAAATGGGCGCGTTTATGTCCGAGAGGCCGGTAATATTTTCATGTACAGTAGGGTGGGCCCCCGAGATCAATTCCCCTGTGGGCCCCAGACCCCCCCAGTCCGACACTGGCCGGCAGCATGCTGATTTGCCTGGCTAGTGACAACCGAATAGTCAACATCTGGCAGAGGGATGACTTCTGGCTCTCCACTGTCTTGGATCCTCGCTACCAATCCAAAATGGGTGCCTTTTTTCCACCTGCCGAGAGGGAGGAGAAACTTGCGTACTATAGAGAAATCCTATGTAATCAGTTGGCCGCTGCCTATGTGCGCCATCGTCCATCCTCTGGCAGGTCTGACCGGGGGTTCATCATCGCTCATGTACCACTGCCACAGCTGCTGTTGGGAGGTGGGGGGTAGGAGCAGTAGCAGCTCCATCAGCAGCAGCCTAAGTCTGGAGTCATTGATGAGCAGCTTCCTTTACCTGCCTAGTGAGGAGAGAACTCACCAACAGCAGCAGCAGGACCTGGAGCAGATCCTGAACCAGCAGGTGGTGGCCTACTTGAACAGCACTCTGCCACACCAGGTAAAAGATCTGCTGGACTACTGGACAGCCAAACTTGATGTGTGGCCGCAACTTGCCGAGATTGCAGTGGAGAAGCTGTCCTGCCCGGCCAGTAGTGTGGCATCAGAGTGGGTGTTCAGTGCAGCGGGTGCACTTGTTACCCCAAGGAGAACCCGCCTGTTCACCCGAAATATGGAGAGACTGACCTTTGTCAAGATGAATTAGGCGTGGATCGGCCAGGATTTCCACACACCAATGCCTTATGCATCAGATTAGATCAGCCATGACGCCTCACAAAAACTTTGAGAAATTAGTCTGGATTCTTCTGGCACCTGCCCAGCTACTATTCTGATGCTGCCCCTGCCTGATGCCACACATCTGCTGCCACTGCTCCATCTGCCACCCACCATCTTTACCAAGGATGTTATGTCACCCGCCTCCACACTCTGTCATTGGCCACTCTGTGGCCTACTCATGTTGCTGCCAGCTTCTCAACCTGTCATTTGCCACTCTGTGGTCTTGTGATGTTGCTGCCACCTCCACACTCTTTCATTGTGCTACTATGTGGGCTAGTGATGTTGGTGCCATCTCCACACTCTGTCATCGTGCTATTCTGTGGGATAGTGATGTTGCTGCCACCTTCTCAACCTGTCATTTGCCACTCTGTGGGCTAGTGATGTTGCTACCACCTTCTCAACCTGTCATTTGCCACTCTGTGGCCTAGTGATGTTGCTGCCACCTACACACTCAGTCATTGAGCAACTCTGTGGGCTAGTGATGTTGGTGCCACCTCCATACTTTGTGATTGTGCCACTCTGTGGCCTACTGATGTTGCTGCCACCCTCTCAACATGTCATTAGCCACTCTGTGGTCTAGTGATGTTGCTGCCACCTCCACACTCTGTCATTGTGCCACTCTGTGGGCTAGTGATGTTGCTGCCACCTCCATACTGTGTGATTGTGCCACTCTGTGGCCTACTGATGTTGCTGCCACCTTCTCAACCTGTCATTTGCCACTCTGTGGGCTAGTGATGTTGCTGCCACCTCCACACTCTGTCTATGTGCCACTCTGTGGGCTAGTGATGTTGCTGTCACCTTCTCAACCTGTCATTGTGCCACTCTGTGGGCTAGTGATGTTGCTGCCACTTTCTCAACCTGTCATTGTGCCACTCTATGGTCTAGTGATGTTGCTGCCAACTGAGCACTGTATCACTGGAACAGCCTTTGGTTTCCTAATGCTGTTTCCACCCTCCACCACTCTATGACATTGCCACTATGTTAGGTTTTCCCCTTCTTTTAATCTGTCAGAAGGAATGAAAAGGTTCAGGATTGTCTGATTAGCTAGCCAAAAGCAGAGTAGATACAGAACACAGAAGACATGCAAATATCCATTTACTGGTCATCTCTGTTTTTGGATCAACTCCTGTTTGTTTTTGGGTTTAGCAATGCGATAGGGTTTTTGACCGATTGAAAGCAGACACTGACGGATGAAAGGAAGGGCAACATGATCAGTAACGTCAACGCAAAAATTTTTCTGCCGACACCCTCCTCCACTCTTTCGGGGGGGGCCCCTACATGTATCAACGTTTAACAGAACAGTTCTGTCATAATCTGTGGAATCATCTGATGTAAAAGGAGTGTGCCCTTTGACGCTATTGTAGGATCTTGGCCCTCAGCTCGTTTTTTTCCAGCTGGTGCTGACATTACCTTGTCAGGCTGCGTTCCCACTTTAGTTATTTGGTCAGTTTTTCCCCTGTAACTGCCCAGAGAAGTGAAGTGTGAAGCGATTCTAAGAGTGGTGCTTGTCATCTGCATGTCATACTAAAACACAGCATTGTATGATGACCAAACCATGCTACCAATACATATTTGAGCATGGCACAATGTTCTACAACACCCTACAGGCTCTTTGTAGCCAGGAAATAGCTGTTTATTAACGTGTTTCGTCGTGAATAAATTTGTGCCAAAAAGAATTTTGTAGAAAAATTCAGCAAACTCGGCGAATCGAATTTTTGAGAAATTCGCCCATCTCTAGTGTTTATGTATTTTTTTCCTGAACCAAACTAAAACTTAGGGCGACATGTATGATCAGGAGTTGCGCCTGTTTTATGGCAAAAACTGCGGCTAACCGATCCGAATCCCCTGTCGGACGCAGGGATGCGATGTTAGGCGCAAGCTTCGCCACTTTCGGCTGCGCCAAACATGAAGGGGCGTGCAATGGGCGCAGTGTGGGCGTTCTGGGGCGGGACACGGCACTTTCGAATTCTCCGAGGCTTGCATGAATGCCGGTCGGCATAGTGAGGCGCATTGCAGCTCCGACAGGCAAACCTAGTTGAATGTGGTCTACCTGAGCCGAAGGAGGCGAACTGAAGCGAGAACGTAATGGAATGGGGCAAAATGTGCTCTAGGTCGACTGTTACAACAGTACACAGCTCTCTGCTCCGTGAGGCATGGAGTATGATTCCAAAAATAGTTTTTATTAAGTGTAAAACATTCTCTGTAAAAGAGCGAAAACCTTCTATAAAAATACATAAATATAATCACTAACAACGCATTTGTCGCCGTCACCGGCGCAACATCAGGAATTGCGATATAGAAAATTGCCGGGAAATACAGTAATTCAAATTCTGTAAGCTCTTCTCATTGGTTGGCATAAACCAAACAATCAGAATAGGAGCGACAGGGACCCAGAGCTTACAGAATTTGAATTTCTGTATTTCCCTGCAATTTTCTATATCGCAATTCCTGATGTTGGCGCCAGTGACGGCGACAAACGCGTTGTTAGTGTTTTATTTTAGAGCGAAAACCTTTTATAAACATACATAAATAAAATCACTAACAACGCGTTTGTCGCCGTCACCGGCGCAACATCAGGAATTGCGATATAGAAAATTGCCGGGAAATACAGTAATTCAAATTCTGTAAGCTCTGGGTCCCTGTCGCTCCTATTCTGATTGGTTGTTTTTTGCCAACCAATGAGAAGAGCTTACAGAATTTGAATTACTGTATTTCCCGGCAATTTTATATATCGCAATTCCTGATGTTGCGCCGGTGACGGCAACAAACGCGTTGTTAGGGATTTTATTTATGTATGTTTATAAAAGGTTTTCGCTCTTTTACAGAGAATGTTTTACACTTAATAAATACGATTTATTTACTAATACTCCATGCCGCACAGTGCTTAGATTTCAGTGCCCCCATCTCTCCATAGACTATATTGGGAAAAAAACGCTCGCACTCTTATTGGCCGGGATAGCCAAGCCCCCGCTAGTTCATCCAATCAGCTCTTTTCTGCCTTTTTTACTGTATTTTGAACTGGCCCGCCTTTTCATTTGATTGGTCAATACTTCTCCATAGGTTATAATGGATCACTGTCGCTCCTATTCTGATTGGTTGGTTTATGCCGACCAATGAGAAGCACTTACAGAATTTGAATTACTGTATTTTCCGGCAATTTTCTATATCGCAATTCCTGATGTTGCGCCGTTATTGATTTTTTGTTAGTAATTTTATCCATGTATTTTTTTTGGAAGGTTTGATCTCTTTTTCAGAGAATGTTTTACACCTAATAAAAACAATTTTTTTGATTCATACTCCATGCCTCACGGAGCTGAGAGCTGAGATTTATTTCTTGAGCGATCTTATATATTTTCCCTTTAATTTTATATGATCAACCTTTTCAGTACATTTAATTGCTTTTAGACAGTTTTGGTTTTTCACTTTATTCATTCATTCATTTGAAAGACAACTCTTTTTGCTATTCACTAACATGTTTAATGATTTTGCGCTATTTTCCAGCCTGTCTCGAAAAGGAATACAGGTTAGGCGCAGTCCTTCTGCACCTAAGTCCCACACTGCGCCTCACACACTGGCGAGGCGCAGGGGACTTTTCACCGCATGTATGAGCGGACCTCCTCGGGCGGCAAATCTTAGGCGCAGTCCATTCTGCGCCTAAGTCCTGCACTGCGCCTCACACACTGGTGACTTTACACCGCATGTATGAGCACACCTCGGGCGCCGACATACATGAGGCGAAGCTTTCACGTTCAATCTGGCGAAAACGGGCGCTCCGATGCGCCGATGTTCATACATGTTGCCCTTAGTGTAGAAATGTTCTGTACCATATCAATGGGGTTCATTGAGCTCCATATCCAATAACACATATGTAAATGGGGCCCAGCAGGCTGTTCTTCATCTTGCTTTCCTTTTTGACTGCACCTTTTTCCATCATTCCCCAAAATAGTTAAACTTTTCATCTTGGTTTCAAATAAATGGTTCTTCCTAGATATTGAAGCTAGAGCTTATCTTCTAGTCGAGCAATGAGATGTCAATCTAGAAGAGTCCTCTACAGAATGATTCTAGAACTATAGGTCATGGCACAAAAATAGAAGTGGCCCTTTGTGTTTACTATTTTGGTTGCCCCAGAAAAGTGTAAAATGAGGAGAAAAGTGATGCATCTTGGTTTCAGCATATTACAGTGTGTTGCAGATGTGTTTATTTTGGGTTTTCGGCATTTTTTGCAAAAAGGGTTTTAGCTGAGCAGGGTGGGCATGGCTTTTTAAGATGCCAGAGGCACAGGCAATAAGATTGCAACTGTGCGGTGTAATGCTGATGTGAGTCTACCATTGGTGTGCTGGGATCAGCAGTGTACACGAGAAGAAGAACCACCGAGACACAGTAGCTTTGGGGTCTTTACAGGCTTCACTCAAAGCACTAATCTTCAGGACATTGGTTACAAACACTTCACTTTTCAGACAGGATAACTTTCATTAGAAGGGTCTCATCTTCAGTGCACTACCCATACACACCTCAGTCCCTATCTGCAGCACTTGTCTCAGCAAAGCAGAATTAGCCTGCCCACACTACCTGGTGATCATACTAGTCTAGTGATAAGGCCTAGGATTATAAATCAACCTAGGAATGCTAGACTCAGACACTGGCTTCACAGGCTAAGAGCCCAGTATGGACCTGTCAATCCTCTCTATCTTTCTCTCTTATCTGTGAGTATTTTTTCTCTGTACCAGTGTCACTAGCCCCTCCTGCCCCTGCTCCACTGCCAGGTAGTGTGCAGATGACCCCTAACTCCAAAAACTGTAGTAACTACTAAAACACAAACTAAAATGATTCAACCTCTAACTCTCAACTAACTCTACCTACCATGGCAGGTCCTTATCTGCGTGAAGCCCCTGCCGTCTTCTTCCCAGGGTAATCTGGTAATTTCCTTATTGGCTATAGGCTGCAATGATAGTGGTGTTTTAAAGGGGTTTTGCCACGATGTAATGTTGATGTAGGATCCTCCAAAATGTGTACTTCATCACTTTTCTAAATATATGTGATTACAAAAAGTGAAGCCTGTGAGAGCTACAGCTTTCTTTACAAACCCTTAGTTACTTAAAAGTTTGCATGAGACACGATCAGAAGAGCTGACAGGCCGCGCTTGCGTTGTCTGCACTTCTTATCTGATGACAGGGAACATGAATGAGCTTCCAAGGGACTGTGGAGAAAGTGCAGTGTATGAGGCTTTAGACTGTATAGACAATCCACTGTTTGTAATGTTATTATTTGAGTGAACATTGCAGACGCTCCCTTATTTCTCCCTCTGTGCTCCTCGCTGCTCAGCCCCCTCCCTCACCCCTCTGCAGCGTTCATGATTTGCTTATATTTTCTCCTGAGCCAGATAAGAGAAAAGCAACTCACTTCGTGGCAAAACCCCTTTAAGCATCAGTATCCCAATTAAAAGTTCTGAATCCTAACTACATATTCAATTAACATATACAGACATAAATAATATTTTAATTCTATTTAACAAGGGTACTCAAACACCCTGCAGCTTCATGACAAATGGGACATAGCCATGATGTAACATGTGCCATCAGAAATGCACCAAAAGTATGGCATATAAAAGTATGGCAAATAGTAGCTCATCTAAAAAGGCTAGACAAGTCTAAAGATGAGCCACAATTCTCAAATAGCATGAGCCAATGTAAAAAAAAGAAGTTTTAAGTTTTAGATAGCAATATTAAATGTGGACCACCTACTCTGATTTCATAGGGCATAGAAAAGGCTCATGGAGACAACTGGCTTCTGACCAGAAACTGCATCCTCATCATCCATGCATTCATAAGACAGCTCTGCGCTGCCGTTTGCTTTAGCATTCATCAAATCTCAATGGGGAAACAAAAGATGTATGCACTCATCTGGGTTATTCCCTGCAGACACACATTCCAATCACATCCCCTGCCTAAGGTAGTATAGAAGTAGACGGAACAGATACATATTCATGACATGGTTTTTCCAGCAGATGTGGTACCGCATGTCCCAGCATGCACTGTTATATACCATTTTACTGTAACACCTCACTGTCAATGCAAAGAAAATAATACCAAGCAAGAAAGTGATGGCATAAATAAGATTTGGGTAACTAAACAATCACTTCAGGGGGAATTTCTTAAATTTTAAAGTGGTTATTCAGGATTATCCGGCACTAATAATATAAATCAGATAAATTAATAAACAGGCCATCAGTATTAAATCTGTGGGGTCTGACTCTTACTTAAAGGGCTCCTGCATGAAACCCCCTGATGCTTACCCTTTAGGGCTTATCCCCACGGCAAAGCCCTCCACCTCCCCATTGATATGTTCATATTCCGTCCGAAAACCGGACGGAAGAATGAACACGTTTAATGTTTTTCGGGTGGCCGGCGGTTTGAAAAGCCACCAGGCGAAAAACCCATGCAGTGGGGACTGCTGCACAGGTTTTCCATAGCGGCCCGGTGTGTTAGTTTGCGGCCGGTTTTTCAGACGGTCTGCAAAACCGCAGACCGTGGGGACATGCCCTTATTGTTTGACACAGCTCTGGCGCTCTAATGGGATGGAGCTGTAGTGAGCTGTAATACCTGGCACAGAAACTACCACAGTTTGAGGGTGTCTCTGGCAATCAACAGAAGGGACATTTCACTCTGTAGTGCTGCAGCCCCTTTAGTCAGAGAAAAATTAGGCCATTAAGTATGTTTTTCCTCGCTTCCTTCCCAGAGCCATAACAGTTTTATTTTTTTCCATATAGAGAGATGAGGCCTTGTTTTTTTTGCAAAACAAGATGTACTTTTTATCGTTGCCATTGATCATACCATAGAATATACTAGGAAACCGAAAGTGGGGCAAAATAGGAAAAAATGTACTTGGGCCATGCTTGCAGGGGTTTTGTTTTTATGCTGTTCAACCTCTGTTATAAATAATGTGTTATTTGTATTCTGCAGGTTGATATGATACTGGCAACACCAAACATGCAGGGTTTTCGTTCATTTTTGTACAAAAATTCTCTATTTCTTAAATTTGCACTGCGACCAATAACTTTATTGTTTTTCCATCTATGAACCTGAGAGAAGGTACAGTTTTTGCATGCTAAAGTGTGCTTTTCACTGGTGCCATGGTGGGATGTATGTGACTTTTTGTTCACTTTTTATTCCAATTTTAAGGGGACTTGGAATGACCAAAAAACCCGAAATTTTTGCATGGATTTTTTTTCCTTCTACGTTGTTCGGCATATGCCCTTTTGCAATATATGAATAATGTTGGAGGGTGTTTCTGGAGCAACAGTAATAGCACCTTTAACATGATGGTTATGGAAGCCTTCAGTAGGCTTCCAAATGCCATGATAACTGATCAGCACCCCGCAATCTTGCTGCCTGTGATCTACAAGTACCCCAGATCCTTCTCAACAAGTGACCCCTCCAGTTCTTTACCTCCTAGGACATGTAATGTATGAAGATTATTAATTCTCAAATGCAACTTTACATTTATTCACATTAAACCTCATTTATTAAATAGATGGCCAAACACTCAATGGTTCAAATTTACTAATGGAATTCTGCCATTATGTATGCCAAAAACAACTTGAGACACTGATAAATTTACTAAATTCTTAGTCTAATGGGGAAAGTTTATGAAGTGATGTATGGCAGTATTCTGTCATTAAAAAAAGTTGTAAATTTTTGTCCAAACCTCATTTACTCAAAATATGTTACTTTTGAGCTGTTTTATGCCGAGCTCCGTCATTTTCCAAAAAAGTGAGTGGAGCTTAGTGAAGGGGTTACCTAACCCTACTCATTTACTAAAATGATCACGTTTTGAAAACTATACTAGAAATCTACTCTAGGTCCTAGGTGGCATTGAATTTTCACAATTCCTATATTACTTCATCATCATAGATAATGACCAAAGTGGTCTCAAAAGCATAATAAACACCTATAACCACAAAGACCACTATACCAAAAATAATAATCAAATCTTTATTCAACCAATACCATTAAAGACATCAACATTGGGGCGCATGTCTGCTACCTATACCCTCATGTGATATCACTCTATTTTAAGGTCAGGTATTTATATTATCTCAATACGGTATATAATTCTTGTATATCTGATGTTTTTACTATAAGCCTGATCTTTGATATATGTTATTAGGAGTGGTGGGTCATGCGGACATGTTTTTTGTGGTATTATTGCCACTATTTTAAATTTTCGCAATTTTTAAAAAATTTTCTATTGGTTTTGGCATTGAATTTTGTCAGACTCACAGACACTAAAGGGCACTCCAAATGTAATAACCCTTGATATACTTAGCGCATCATATTCCTACATTCTTTTCTTTAAGACGGGTATATATTTAACGGCAGTTCTAAAAAATTTCCGCTGAGTTTCCACTGTCTATGTATTTAATAGTTTTAGAAAGGCTTCCCAAATAGTACATCTGCCCATTTAGCCACTTTTCAATCTGATTACCGACTTTAAACTATATCTCCAAGTTAATAACCTTAGTCCCAGTTAAAATAAAAAACAATGGGTAGAGCAGCCTATCCCACATTGATATGAAGTTCCTGCTGCATACTATACCTGCAGCATATGGCACACAGAACTCTGCTGCTTTTCTCCTCCTCTACAACAATACTCATAGTGTCTAACCCTGGAATCTTAGAAAGAAGAAAGAGGCCAGGAAAAAATTATTCCACACGTTTGTATGGTCCTGCCTTGAGCTGATGCCATGAAAACCATTGTTGAGCAGGTAATTTAGTGGTGGAATTTAGAAAATAGGCAACTTCCAGTAAAACCAGGTCAGTTGAGATGTCAGTTAATGTCATGAAATGTTACATACATCCCCTGCAGTGAAAGGGTTAAAATATCACACAGGCTGAACCATCTACAGGTTTCCAGTTTCCACTGCACTGACATATAAGCATTTCTACCTATGCATGATTATAACCAATGAAAATAAATTCTGTTTTCCTTAGACAATGTGCTGGATTCTTTCAGTATGAAAAGTATAGGCTTCAAATCCTCTGGCCTATTTGACAAATTGTTAAAATATACATTTTGGTAAATCTGTAATTCTGCCAATTACTTGTGTTATGGCGTCTATTCTGACCAACAACATCTCAAGATGATCCTGGTATGAGAGCAGACAAACAATAAGACTTTGCACCCACTATAACAAGCCCCGCAGACTACCACAAAGACAACAGTCCCACCTGGATCTTGGAGGGTCGCAAAGAACTGTCTGCCACATTGGGGTCCAGGATCTTACACTTCAGAGTATATTATGCAATCTCTTTTGCCTCAGAGAAAACAAATCTTCCTCATCTTTATTGCAAACCTCTAACTACTTCCATAGGGTCAGGATTTATTTCCTGCCAGTTCTGTTTATTTGACAGCAAGTGCTGTCAGGGCTAGAAAGGCATTGTGTTATGACTTCATAAATCATGCTCATACCAGTTTGACAATTGAAAGGCAAGTCATATATTTTAAAAGACAAGGTTTTTTAGAGCCAAACATGCAATGTCCGTCACTCAGAGTTGGAAAATATTAATCTGTTACTAATTTTTGCAAACAGACGTGTTTTTAAAAAGTTTGCACCTGGACCCTGGTGCCTAAATGTTGTCATATGAGGAGACATCAGTATTACAAATGACATATGGCGAGCAGAGGACCTTGTTGCAGATTCTGCTTTGGGGCCCAGGAACTTCTTATTACACTTCTGAGTATATTTTGCAGTCTCTGCTGCTTCAGGGGTTTTATCCAATCCTCTAATATCCGTTTGTTTCTTATGCATCCTCCTATGTCCCTGTCAGACATTGGGCATGCCCTCCCAATGTCGCATTCATTCTGGTGCCTACTAAGTGCAGACAGACTTGTAAAGAGAGGGAGAGACACACTTAACCCACACAATGCAAAAATAATATATTTTTCCATCATAGATGTCACGGATGCCCCTGCGACCCTCATCCCGGGTCGCGGGCGCATCCGTGCCCCACTGCCGAACAGCGCCGCGACCCGCATGTTGGGTCGCGGGCGCGCTCGTCCCTCCGCTGGTCCCCTTGTATACTTACCCGGCCACGCTCCTACTGCAGTCTCTGTCCCACGGTGCGCACGGTCCCACTCCCTAGTGCGCGCGTACCGTCAGTGTTAAATTTAAAGGGCCAGCGCACCGGTAATTTGCTATTGCCGGTCGCTGCCCCTATTTAAGCCTGCCTCTTTCTGGTTACCCTGCCGGATCTTTAGTGCCATAGCCTATTGAGAAAGCATTCCTGAGTCTTGTTCTGATTACCGTGTACCGTACCTTTTGCCTCTGTCTCTCGACCATGAATCTTGCCGTCTGCCCTGACCTTCCTGCCTGTCCACAACCACGAACCATTGCCGCCTGTCCTGACCTATCTGCCTGTCCCCGACTACAAGCCTGCCTTTCGATTTTGTACCACGCTACACCTCGGCTGCCTCCGCAAGCAAGTCACGTCAGGGATAGTGACCTGGTAGACTCCCTCCGCAGCAAGTCCATCCCGCTTTGCAGCAGGCTCTGGTGAAAACCGAGACCTACTTAGATTCCGCTCCCTGGCGTGGCTTACGCCATCACTTGCGGTGGTCCAGAGAATCCACTACCTCCAACCGTGAAAATAAAGTATGCAGATTTGTAGTTCTTTGGGAAACTGAATGATTTGGAAGGTTCTGGCAGGGTTCTCGGTTCCTATTATTAATCAAACTGTCTGCAAAAATCAGTTGAATTTACAGTCTGAAACAGAATTCCTTAAAATATAAATTTGGCCCTGAAATGGTTTTAAAAATTGCCTTAGTGCGATGCAGAAATCCTAAATGAGGCTCTGCTTGGAGTGCCAATCTATGATGTCTGCATGGCACTATAGTCATTTCTACTATGATCCACTGGATCCATTGGTTATTGGAAAACCACAGAGCTTTGACATCAGCAGCTACTACCGCTTGATTTGAGTTCAGTCATCTGGAAGTAACCACTGAAGACTTGCTTTAGAGCATTGAACAAGGTGAGCCTCTATATTATTATTTTTTTTTTCCCTTTGCAATGTAGTTAACCTATACTAATCAGTGATTAAGGTTGGAAAAAGCCAAGTCCATCAAGTCCAAAACATAACCTTACTTTGTTAATCCACAGGAAGGCAAAACACCAATGCCTCATATATCCCTAACTTCAAATTTGGCAGTCAAAATCAATCCCCGGATCACCAGCATGTCTCATGAACTTAGTAACTATGACCTGTAATGTTATATTTTTCAAGAAAGACATTTGAGCCCTTCTTGAATTTGTTTAATGACTTCACCATAACGTCTCACCAGTCTTACAGTAAACAATCCACATTAATGATAATGAAACCTTTCCTATAGAAAGAGGAGAATGCACCATTGTCCTGGTTACGGGCCTAACTGTAAAGATATCATATAAGAGATGTTTGCGTTGTCCATTCATATATGGTAATCAAATCACCTCTAAGCTGTCTTTTTCCTAAATAAAAGTCATTCATTAATCCTGTCTTAGTACTGCAATCCACCCATTTCCCTAACCAACTTGGTTGCCCTTTTCTGCACCCACTCCAGTTCAGCTATGTCCTTCTCATAGATTGACGCTGAAAACTGTATGTAAAATTCCATATGTGGTCTTACCAGTGATTCGTAGTGAGACAAAACTATGTTTTTGTCATATGTATCTACGCCTCTTATTTTTGCAGCGCATGATTTTATTTGCCTTAGCAACAACTGCCTGGTTTTAATTACAAATTTTAAGACTACTATCCACCAATATCTCCAAATCTTCTTTAGTGGCAATTTTAACCAGTATCATGCTACCTTTTTTTAACAGAATTGAACATTTTGTTTCCCCTGACTTGACATGACTTGGCATTTTTCCGTATTACATTTAATTTGCCTTATCTCTGCCCAAGCCTTCAACTTTGCTAAATCCCTCTGTACTATTGTATTCTCCTCTATGTTGATTATCTTACAGAGCTTAATATTATCTGCAAATATTGCAATTCTACTCTGTAAACTGTGCACAAGGTCATTGATAAATATATTAAATAGAAGGGAGCCCAATACTGACCCAAATGGTAACCCTTTAGCAACTGTGACCTACTTGAAGTATGTTCTGTTTGTAAGTATCCTCAGTTTCCTATCAGAGGACTCATATAAACATATTTTCCCAGTATTCCCAACATTTGCCCTAAACTTTTAAGTTGCACACTATCAAATGCCCCTAGGAAGACTAGATAGACAGCATCCATAGCCTTTACCCTGTGTTGTACCTGTGTTTGTTCTAATCCACTGGACCTGAATACAGTTTGTAAACCAACAAAGCATTTTTTACATAGACTTTGTAACTTTTCTTTACTGATTCAAGTTTTGCATTTAACACAGTCATTACATTTTCTGAAGGCAATCTCCTCACTGCATAAAATGGAATAAATCGAAATAGTGCTGATTAGTCTGTGTATCAGTGCATTGTTAGTGTGCTTGTGTAATAAAACGGATATTGTGATTGCTTGTGATTAAATGCAGACAAAAGCACTGGTGTCTTTTTAGGTTTATTAGCACAAAGCAGGGATAACAACATTAGGTGATTCCAATATGGCCAAATGATACCAGCAGTAAAGGAAAACATGTCATTTTCAATGATGCATACATACACATTATCTGATATTTGCATTCGTTGATATGACAATAACACATCTGGTAATCTTAGCTATGGGCTATGCTTGTTTCTCCTAAAATCCATGGAGCTGTGTGCTTCTTTTCATTGCTTTATATTAAACTAAGACCAGATAAGAATAAATTAAACCTTTGAATTAAATCCACATACACATTGGGTGGCTGAGGAAGAGATTATAAAGTTTAGTACAGACAGCATTGCAATTAAGTTGATGCTTGTTTTTCTCCTGCTGCATTGTTGATATCAGTAAAGTACAAAACTTTTTAAACTACCTCCAGAGGGTCAGGATTTATTTCCTGCCAACTCTGTTTATTCGACAGCAAGTACTATCAGGGCTAGAAAGGCATTGTGTTATGACTTCATAAATCAAGCCCGTAGCAGTTTGGCAAATGAAAGGTACCGTAAGTCATATATTTTAAAATCCAAATGTTTTAAGAGCCAAATATACAATTAGCCTAGATATGGGGAATATTAATCTATTGCTACTTTTTGTGATCAAATCAGTTATAAATGGTGATAGTTTAATTTGAAAGACTGAAGAAAGTAATTGGATATTTATTTTGTCAATATAGAGATTAGAAGTAACATCTATGAAATGCCTGCATACATACCTGTGCTAACACATACAATCATGGTCATTCATTGTTCTATATTCACACACACTAAGCAAGGCTAGCACTTTTCAATGGGGGTGAAATATTTTTATTGATATTGGGGCTCATTTATGGAAAATAGTGCAAAAATAAAGAGGAAATACAGCCATCACTAGAAGCTCGAAACTAGTGAGAAACACCTTCATGGTCTACACTTCCATCTTCATATTACACTACTTTGTCATAAATGTCTGGTATTATAGTTTGCTAAATTGCTACAACATTACTTTCTTCCAGACTTCCCTGCTTTTGAAGCAGATTTGGTTTTTTCAGGTGCTGGTGCAGGGGCAGGTGCCTTGGCAGGTGCTGGAGCAGGTGAAGGTGCAGGTGCAGATTTAGGAAGCTGGCTCGGTTTTACTTCAGGTACCTCTTCACCATATTTGTATACACTTACGGTGATATCGACTGTTTCGCCACCATACTTGTTCCTAACGTTAATGCCATATTTTCCAGAGTCCTCAGAAGAAACATCCTTGATTGTGAGACTTGCAAACTTGCCTTGTTCTAGTGAGGAAGTGTAATGACCAGTTATCTCTAGGTCTCTGTCATTCTTCAGCCATGATACTTCAGGATCTGGGTTTCCAAAGACTGTGCAGGTCAGACTTAATGTCTAAAACACAACAACAACATAGAAAGACTTGTCAGGTCAGAGGTAGATTTTTTGCATATCATCTAAATGTATTGAATTAAGTAGTACAATACTAATTATGTATGGTAACAATTCCACATGATACCATGTCTATTGCTATACCAAATTCATATGGTACCTATCAATTCAGGATGTTACAAATTCTTAGGGGTTGGTTTCATGGACTGAAGCATTGATCAACATGGTTCAGCATTTCCATTTAGCAACTTCAAGACTTGCATAGGTAGCAGAGTCTTTAAATGGCTATATGGAAAAGTTAAGTCATGGCCGCCGTCTTATTACTCCTATTACAGGAGAAATAGTAGAGCCATTATTGTATAATATGTTACTATTGCAGAATAGTGTACAAGCGATCTCACCCCCTAGTAGTCAAGAACCATAGGGGCACTGAAAGAAATGTAAAAAAAAATTGTTTTAAAATATAAAAAACAAATAGTATTAAAAGCTTAAAGTACTCCCCCTTTGTCATTTCACAAAAAAACTCTTCCACCTAAAACTTAGGTCCAGTTTATCTTCTAGTCCATAAAATAACTCTACATTTTGTAGTAGATGTGTAACGACTACCCAGTCTTGTGTTGACAGCTTAAGGGTGCTTTCACACAGTGTGTTTTTGGTGCGTTTTTGATGCGTTTTTTCAATGCGTTGTTTGTGCAGAAAGGGACAGCAATTAATGCTGTACATTGCTGCACAGAAATCGCGGTAAAAAATTTACCACGATTTTTGCTGCAAATTTTGCCATGATTTTTGTGCAGCAATGTACAGCATTAACTGCTGTACCTTCCTGCACAAAAAAATGCATTAAAAACGCACCAAAAACGCACTATGTGAAAGCACTCTTAAGATAGACAAACAGTACTAAGGTACACTCATATGATGCAGTTTTAATGAGTTTTTCCACCTGCAGTACTGCATTGCAATTAAACTGCCTTTATTACCAGCAAGCTCCTTTCAGTTAGCAAAATTGTTTAGAAAGGTGTCCCACGTAAGTTATCAATTACTGTGTTTATAATCCACAAGACTTTAAACTCAGTAATTGATTATTCACTTGTAACGCCTTTCCAAACAATTTAAATAACTGAAAGAAGCTTGCCGCTCTTAAAAGCAGTTTGTTTCATTTTATAGGGATGTCCTCTGTGTTAATACCACTGTGTATGCATATCAGTTTATATTTTCTTACAGGGCTCACTTGAATTTGGACTTTTTTGGATTTATCTTTATTAGAATATGTTTATATACATGTTAGTCAGTACCTGTTATTTTCCATGTCTTTTTTAATTTTAAGTTAAACTAAAGTTTAAAATGCAATTATTTGCATAGAATCTTGAGAACAATAAAAACTATCTTGGTGGCTGAGAATTTTGTATTTTAGCATATTGCACTTTGTGGCTTACAGATGTTTTATTTCACTGTCATTTCTGTCTAGCTCAGTCTTTGTTAATACAAAAAGTTCATATGTTCCTTAACATTGTAAAATAAGACTCGCCTGATATCTTTAAAGCTTTAATATGTGCTCACAAGAATCCCCTTAAGGCAATATATTGTACAAAATAATTTAAAAGCAAGACTCTGAATACTTCAAATAAAACAGGCTTCTTCCCTTGTTACATTTTCCTGCCAAGCAAAATTGTAGATGCAGTAAAGAATATTTTATCTCTTAAGTACAATGTCAATGTGTGTCACCAATGATGAGGACATATTCATTCTATTTCAATATTTTGTCAATTTTTTGTAATAATTTATTTTATATTACAGAAATTTAGCATTGCTTTGGAATTAATAAGAAAAAAATTTGTATCAATGGATTAAGTTCATGCAATATTTCTAACCTTCCCTTTTAATTATGTAAGTATGTCTCTACTGTGCCCCTTGAGTATCTCATATTAAGCAAATACATATATAATTATAAATTATTTCTCTAATGAAGTATGTAAACCTAATTTTAAATTTTAATTGTTAAACTAACTCAATAACTCAATCATGTTATATAACAATATTCAATTTACTATCGTCTTAATTCTGTAAGGGTTTCTTCACACAAGTGATAGACCCAAAGAGAAGTCAGTGGCATCAGGATTACTTGGGATCCCTTTGAAAATTATTCCCATATTGCTATCATGGCTCCAAAAAAATAGTGTCATTTTGTTTCGGATAAAAAAAAAGACAAAGATAATTTTTTTAAAAAAATTTTTAAAAATTAAAAATTTGATTTTCCCCAAGGGGTGGTGGAAACCCCTATGAAGGTTGGCTTTGGGGGAACCCCCAAATAATCTAGAGAAGAAAATAGCTATGTTCCCTTTTTTCCTGATCAGGAGGAATTTAGGGGGTTGAACCCTATTAATTACATATGTATTGTTTTCCCATTAGGGGCCCTTAAATGCTATTTTTGTTTTTAAACATGTTAGAAGGGTCTCATTGATGGTCTCAACAAAAACTGGAGAAAAAAAGAAAATTCCGGGCATGTATACTCGTAATTTCCCAATAATAAAACCCAACTTTGAGTCTTCCCAAAAAACTCTGACTTTCATTTCTTGAAAATTGGGCAGAAAAAAAGGAAACCAAATCACATAGATTTTTCCCCCCTTGCTGGGGACAGCACAAGCTAAGACAGCCCTGCGTTTCGGGCCGGTGTCCCTTATTCTGAAGTTTGCTGAAAGTTTTGGGTGAATTTAAGGGCTCAAATTGCAGCTTTCAGCCAAAAAGAGTAATTTAAAGTCATTTTTTTCAAAATCCGCCCACCCAAAGGCTACCCCCCCCTCCCTCAACTGATAAACCAATTATTTTAAATGGGTTTGAAAATTTAAAAATAACCAAACAGGTGGAGGGGAAAGTTTTTGGGTTTGGGGGGGGCAAACCCCCTGCTAAAGAAAAAAAATTTTGAGCATTAAATGCTCTAAAACTACAGGATCAACAGAAAAAAGGGACACAGCATCGGAAACATAAATTTCGGTCCCCTAGCTTGGGGCTGCTTCAGAAAAGGGGGGCATAATCTGTGTGACATTTTCCCCTTTTAAAAAAATTTTAAATGGAAAAAGAAACACCCCCAAATTTAAAGGTTTATGGGATATTTTTAAATTTTTTTCCCATATGTGGTTTCCCCACAAAAATCTTTTTTTTAATTGGAAAAAAAATTTCCTCTTTTTCACCTTGACAAAATTGACATTTAGGGCCACATGTAGGAAAATTATTTAGGTCTAAAACTCACTTTGTTGCCCACATAACAAAACAGAGCCCCCCTTTTCTCTTTTTTCCCAAGAGCACTAAAATGAAATTAAAGGGAGCTTTTTGATTTGTTGTTTGGGCAAAAAATTGAGTTTTAAAACCTAAAACCTTTTTTAAGGCCCCTTAGTTGATACCCATCAAATAGTGTTGAGCGATTACGGGGGGGGGGGGGCTATCGACTTTGGGGCCCGAAAGTCGTAGCCCGGCCACCATCGAAAAGGGTTTTTTTTCGATAGTCGATAGTCGATCATCCCCGATGCCCTTTTAAAGGGCTATGGGAAAACCCAAAAAACACCTTCATTTTAACCCCAAAACCAGGGCTGGAAAGCGCAATTAACACCCCACAACAGCAAAGGGGAAAACCTGCTCCCATCTTGGGCACGACACTTAGGCATAAAACCAAACAGAAAAAAAGTCACAAAACCTTTCCCACAATCCCTGCCCTTGTACCACAGCATGCCCTTTTAAAACCTGCATCACCCCAAAAATTTAAAAAAAGTCCCAGAAGGCAGTATTTTTTTGAACCATCTTTTTTTACTTGAACTGGAAAATTGAATACCCCTGTCCTGGAACGAAAAGCAGGGCCCCCAAAAAAACCTTTGAAAAGACCCCCAGTTTTAAAAAGTGCCGAAGAAAGTAGTCTTTAAACCCAAATTTTTTTTAGTTGAACTGGACATTGACAACCCTGTCCGGAAACCGCAGCATGCCCCTTAAAACCCTGTTTGACCAAAAGATTAAAAAAGGTCCCGGAAAAAGGGGTTTTTTAAACCCACCTTTTTTGTTTAAAGGGACATTGACTAGAACTGCCCTGGACCGCATTTATGCCCTTAAACGTGTCGGCCCCCCCCAAAATTAAAAAGTCCCGGGAAAAAAGGGAGCTTTAAAACCCCCATTTTATTTTTGAACTGGACATTGACTATACCTGCCCTGGACCCCCCGGGGTATAAAAATTTTAAACCTGCCCGCCCCCAGTTTAAAAAGTGCCGGAAAAAAAGGAGTCTTTTAAAACCCCCATTTTGTTAAAAGGGGACTTTGGGACTATACCTGCCCTGTGCCACGCATGCCCCGGGCCGGATTTCCCGGGGGGGTCCCGGTGAGAGCCCGGGCCCTGGGGGTTCCGTCATTTTTTAAACAGCGGGTTTAAAATCCCCCTGAGAGGGAGAAAAACGAAAACGGGCGTGCTAAAGCGAGTGCGGAAGCGGAATTTGTGAGAACCCAAAGCCTTCCTAAAGTAAAACAGCAAACCTGGGAAAGCGTTTGCCCCCTCCGTATGAGTGGGGAAACCAAAATTGAGTTTTCACGGGGGGAAATACTGGGGGTTTAAAACGCTCCTATTACCCCCGGGCCCCCCTTTTTCTTGGCATTCTTTTTTTTCATTTTCCCCAAACGGGGCTGGGGGGAAAGGGCCTGACTTTGTTCTCTGCCATGTTTCCCTTACTCCATTTTCCCTCTGAATAACCTAATCTGGTCAATTTTTTTCCTGAAACCTACCTTTTTACAATTAAAGAAGGAATTTTTTTAACGTTTTTTTTGTACATGCAATTTTTTTTAGTATTTTTAATTCAAAAAAAACCTTTTTTAAAAATGGGTTTGGAATCCCCCCAAATGTTTTTTGGTTTCTTTTTTTTTTTAAAAAATATTAAAGGGGTTTTGCTCAATACAGGGATTGATAGCTATTTTAAAAAAGATCTTGCAAAAACAATCATTTTGAAATTTATGTGTCCATTAACGTGCCCCTACCTTTTCCCTTTTTTTCTGACAGCACCATCCCCCTTGACCCCACTTTTTGACAATTGTGAAAAAACAAAAGTCTTTTTAGAAACAAAAAATTTTTTATAATGGGGACCTTAGATAGCGCATTCACAGAAAAACCCCCCAAAAATTAAAAAAAATGCCCCATGAGCCCCTTTTTTTGGATTTTTGTGAAAAAAACAAATGCCCCTTTTTTAGAAACAACTTTTTTTAAAAATAAACCCTGTATTTTTGCTGCTTTTCAGACAGCATGCCCCCAAAAAAATTAAAAAAAATGACTTTCTCCCACTTTTAAAAAAATTGGGTGAGGGAGAACTGCCACTTAGAAGCCACTTTCCCTTTTTCCAAAGGACCATGATTATAGCTTTATCTCACAGCAAAAACCCCCCAAAAAATTAAAAATATGACTTCCCCAGCCACTTTTAAAAAAATTTGTGAGGGAGAAAGGGCCCATTTAAAAAGGCCAATTCTTTTCCCAAAAAGGAAACCATGAAATTGCTGTATTTTCACAGCAACTTTCCCCCAAAAAATTAAAAATAAACTTCTAAAGCCACGGGTTAAAAAAAAGTGGGGAGAAATGGCATTAAAAGCCAAAATTTCCCTGTTCCAAAGGCCCAAAAATTATTGTTGTACCCTCACAGAAAACATAAACCCCAAAAAAATTATAAAATGATTCCAGCCACTTTTAAAAAAAATTTTGTAGGCAACTAAACCCCAAAACCATTGAAAATGCGAAAAAAATTTCTAAAGTTTAATTTGAGAAAAGGGAATTTATGGTTTTGCATGAAACCTTGGTGTCTCCCCCACAGCAAACCAGAAAAAAAGAACTTTTTGGGAACTGAGAATAAAAAATTGCGGGTAAGAATTGATCTTTTTAAAAATAAGTTTTTCAAGGGGAACCTTTTCTGTTTTTGGGAGGAATGGAAGTAGACCAAAACTAATGGGTAAACCTTGCAATTGGGGCCCCCAACATAAACAGAAAAACCCATGCTTGTTCATCTTGGAAAAATTTTTCAAATAATCCACTTTAAACTGTAAAAAGCCAGATGCGTTTGACTGTAAGGGACTAGTGTTGAGCGTTTGGGGTTGGCAAACGGATGGGATCGATAGCCCAAAAGTCGGCCGCTATCGAAAAGGGTTTTTCCCGATAGTGAGCATCGAAAAGGGCGGAGACCAAATTAAAGTTTAGGGGAGAGCAAAAACACCTTAAATTATTACCCCCAAAAAAGGCCCTGGAGAAGTTTAAATTAAAAACCCCAAAAACGGGCCCAAAAGGGAAAACCCTTTTCTACTTTCTTGGGAAACCACACTTGGGTTTTAAAAAAGGGTCACAAAAAAAAAGTCACAGACCTTTACTTCCCTGTCTTGTACCACAGGCCTGCCCCCTTAAAACCTGCATCACCCAAAAATTTAAAAAAAGTGCCAGAAGGCAGAAAGATTTGGAACCTCATGTTCCCTTGAACTGGACTTTGTTATCCCTGTCCGGAACGCGAAGACCCCCCAAACCCTGAATAAACCCCCACTTTTAAAAAAGGGGCCGGGAAAAAAGGGAGTCTTTCAACCACCATTTTAGTTAAAACGGGACATTACTATATCTGCCGGGGGCCACAACTTTAGCCCCAAACCTAAATGACCCCCACATTTAAAAATTGCCAAAAAAAAGGGTTTTAAACCCCCATTTTTAGTTGAACTGGACTTTGGGACTTTCCCTGTCCGGGCCCAACGCAGGGCCCCCAAAAAACCTCCCTTTTTTGACCCCCCACTTTTAAAAAAGTGCCAAAAAAAAGGGAGTCTTTCAACCACCATTTTAGTTGAACTGGACTTTGGGACTATACTTGTCCGGGGGCCACAGCATACCCCCAAACCTGCATGACCCCCAGTTTTAAAAAAAGGGGCCGGGAAAAAAAGGGGGGTATTTAAAACCACCATTTTATTTAACTGGACATTGAAAAACCTGTCCGGGGCCACAGCTGACCCCCCAAACCTTTCGCCCCCCACTTTTAAAAAAAGTGCCGGAAAAAGGATTCTTTCAACCCCCTTTTTTAAATTTGGGAACTGGACATTAAACTATCCCCCTGTCCTGGGACAGCATGAGCCCCAAACCTGCATGCCCCCCCCAAAATTTAAAAAAGGGCCCGGGAAAAAAGGGAGCTTTCAACCACCATTTTAGTTAACTGGCATTGACTAAAACGGCCCTGGGCCACAGCAGGGCCCCAAACCCTATGCCCCCCCAAAATTTAAAAAAAGTCCCGGGAAAAAAGGAGTCTTTAAAACACCCATTTTAGTTAAAAGGACTTTGCTATACCTGCCTGGGGCCCAACAGAATAAAGCCGCAAACCTGCATGACCCCCAATTTAAAAAGTCCCGGGAAAAAAAAGGGTCTTTAAACCCACCATTTTAGTTGAACGGGGACTTTTATTTATACCTGCCGGGGCCCACAGATGACCCCCCAAACCTGCATGCCCCCCCACTTTTTAAAAAGTCCCGGAAAAAGGAGTTTTTCAACCACCATTTTAGTTAAACGGGGCCCATTGCCAAAAACCTGCCCGGGGCCCCACACATGACCCCCAAACCTCATGACCCCCCCCAATTTAAAAAAGTCCCGGAAAAAAAAGGAGTCTTTCAACCATTTTTTAGTTTCCCGGGAAAATTTGCCCTTTTACCTGCCCGGGGCCACAGCAGACCCCCAAAAACCTGCAGGGACCACCACAAAAAAAAAGGGGCCCGGGAAAAAAAAGGAGTCTTTTCAACCACCATTTTATTTCACTGGACATTGACTATACGGTCCGGGCCCAGTTTGGGACCCGGGGCCCGGAGTTACATTTTTTTTGCGGTAAAAAGCCCGGGCCCTGGGTCCGTCATTATTAAAAACGCGGGTTTAAAAATGCCCTGAGGGGAACGCAGAAACAAAAACTGTGGGGCTGAAGCAAAAGTGTGAAAAACCCCCACCCTTTCCCCTCTGTACAACAATTCAATACCGGGGGTAGCGTTTTCCCCCCCTTTGGGGAGTGGGGACCAATTGAGCTTCATTTGGGAAATACTGGGGGGTTTAATGCTCCTTTTACCCCCGGGTTTGCCCTTTATTTTGGGCATTGTTTTTTTTCATTTTATCAACGGCTGGGGGAAAATTTGGTCTCTGTACTTTGTTTTTGGGTCCATGTCCATACTCCTTTGTCCTCTGAAAAACCCCTACATCTGGTCAATTTTTTAACTGTACCCCCCTTGTACAATTCAGGGGAAATTTTTTTTAAAACACTTTTTTGAAACATTGCAAGTTTTTTAGTATTTTTAATTCTCGAAAAAAAATTTTTAAAAATAGGATGGAACCCCAAACCATGTCTTTGTTTCTTTTTTTTTTAAATTGTTTTAAATGGGTTGCCCAAAATTTACAGCGATTTTTACAATTTTAAAAGATTTTCCCAAAAAACAATTCATTTTGCAATATGTGCCTTTAACAGTGCCCCTCCCTTTTGCTTTTTTCTGACAGACCATCACCCTTGAGCCACTTTTTGGGCCCAATTTGTGAAGAAAAAAATTGTCGTTAGAAAAACTTTTTTTTAGAATAGGACCTGTGGGATAGCTGCATGTTCAAAAGGAAAAAAAATCCCAAAAAAAATTTTAAAAAGTCTAAACCCCTTGAGCCATTTTGGGTAAATTTTAAGAAACAAATGCTGTTGAAACAACATTTTTTAAAATTAAACCTTTTAGTATAGCTGCAGGTCACACCCAAAATCCCCCCAAAAAAATTTTCAAAGCAGGGAACTTGAGCCACTTTGGTAAAAATTGTGGGAAACAAATGTCTGTTAGAAACAAACATTTTTTTTAAAATAGGTCCTGTATTTTATTGGCTGCTTTTTAAAGCAGCATAAACCCAAAAAATTTTTAAAAAGGGATTTCCCCAGCCACTTTTAAAAAATTTTTGTGAGGGAGAAATGCCACTTAAAAACCAAAATTCGTTACAAAGGCCATGTTTTAATTTGCTGTATCTCACAGTTTCATGCCCCCCAAAAAAATTATAAAAATACTTCTCAGCCACTATTAAAAATTTTGGGGAAAAAATTTGCCCCCTTAGAACCCACATTTCGGTTAAAAAGGGAAAACCTTTAAATTATGGGTTTTTGGGGGTTAAAATCAAAAGAAACCCGGCCCCCAAAAAAATAAAAAATATGACTTCACCCCACTAAAAAAAAATTTTTGTGGGGGGAAAAAAATCCCACTTAGAAGTCACTTTTTCCGTTCCAAAGGCCCATGATTATTGCTGTATTTTCACAGCAACATGACCCCAAAAACCTTGACAATGCAAAAAAACTTTTTAAAGAAAAAGTGAGTAAATGGAATAGGGGTTGTTGTCATGAAACCATGCGTCTTTTACGTTCCTAACACCCAAAACCAAAAAATTAACTGTTGGGAAAAGAAAAAAAAAATTCCCGAAAAAGGAAATGAAATTTTTAAAAAAAGTTTTAAAAGGGGAAAACCTTTTCTGTTTGAAAAGGAATGTAAGGGACTGGAAAAACTAACCCGGTGCCTCGGAAAATTGGGGCCAAAAACATAAAGAGTCCATGTTTGATTCATTTGATGAAATTCAAACGTTTCCACATTATCTCGGAAAGCCGGTTTGCGTTTTTTTAAAAAAATGACTCCCCACCCTGTGTTGAAGGTCCACCAGAAAAACGCTGGCTGCGGGGCAGGAAAAACACCTCTATGGCTTTGAGGGCCCAGCTGGGGCCATTCGGCCATTTTGGATACTCAGAAGTCAAATTGGGTTTCCGGAAAAACATGAAAAAAAACATGGGTTTTAAAGACGCAGTTTAGTCGTGCCCCAATGTTCTTAAGCTAAACTCTGTGGGTTGGTGTGTCCCCGCATTGCATTTTTTGGGTGAGGGGGGTAAAAAAAGTTTCCCAAAAGGTCACCCAATTAGGCTTCTGCCACCTTCCCGCTGCTCCCCACAAACGCCTATTTGGGCCCACCTCCTGCGCCCCGTCGTGATGTTTTTCCCAAACCGGACATTTGGGGGAACGGAAGCAGCCCAAAACGGGATGTTTCCATTTGATAAAACCCAAAAATTTCCTCCATTTCCTGAATTTTACTCTCTTTTTGGGTGGGGGGGAAGGGGAAAGTGCGTTTTTGTTTTTTTACCGGGATCCAGGAGGGTGGCCCCCAAAGTAAAATTTTTTCCCTTTTGAGGGGCCTTTTTTGCAAAAGGATCATGTTGGGGGAAAGGGAGCTTTCCAAAGCACTCATGTGAGAGATGGACCCTTTTGTTTCCCCCAACCCTGGGTCGGGGGCACTAGAAAAATGATCTTCCCCCCAACTTCCCCCTCCCCCTCAAATTCGCGCCAACCTTTTTCCCCCAAGGCGGGGGGGACGGGGGTAACATGGGTTTTTCTGGGGAAATTTCCTCCCCCCCTCCCCCTCCTCCCCCCTTTCCGGCACAGCTTAAACCCACAGCCCTGACTTGCCTGAAAAGATGCCCCCGAGAGCTGGGGCGCCACCTTGCACTAGCTCTGGCCCCCCCCCACTCCCTAAGGGAAGGGCCCATAAATTTGGTGAAACTGTGGGGCCTTGGGGGATTTGAGGGGAAGAAAAGGCTCCGGTCCCCCATTGTGCCCCCGTCTCCTCCCCGCCGCGGGGGGACCGTTTTTTCAGGGGGTTTTCCAACGATCTTTCCAAATTTAAGATCCCCCAAAATGCTAAATGCTGAAAGGGAATTGCCCCGCACTGACCATTTTGGTGGCTTTTTCCCAAAACTGGCAAGGTTTTGGGGGCAAGAGCTTTTTTAAACCCTGCCTCCATTTCCCCGGTGGTTTTAAACACCCCGAGGCCCCCGAAACCGCTGTTGTCACCCCGGTCCTTCGAACTGCTAAGGGCCCCATTGCGCGTCCCCCACAATCGCTCTGGAGCATGTGGAGGGGGGAAAATTCCAGCGGGGTTATCCACGTCAACAAGGGAAAAAGGTTTAAAAGGGGGGGGCCGAGTTTGACGCTGAAACGCAGCCTGGTGGGACAAGCAGGGGGGGCAAACGGCGGAAGTGCGAACTCAGACCTGGGACCCTTTCCTTCGGGCGGGCACCCAAAAGACCCGGGGACCTTTAGAAATTTTGGACGACCAGGAAAGGGAATGTGCCCCGGGCCTACCAAACCTTAAAGGGCGGCCGGGGCAGTTTTCCCCCGTTATCCCCACACCATTTTTTCCCTGGCCAAAGGTTTTGCACCCACCCGCGCTCGGTTCGGTTGCGGAGGCCCCCACAGCCCCTTTCCCCTGTGTGGACGGTTTTCCAAGACAGATTAATTTCAAAACGGCTTTTTTTCCCCTGGGCATGTGATGCCCCCAAGGGGCCCGGGGGGGGAAAGACCCGCACTTCCCGGGGTTTTTGGGAAGAGCGTGACCGAGCCTGGACCCCCGTCACCCCCAGGGGGAAACACCCACCCACTCCCCCCAGTGAGCTTCCAGAGATATAGGGGGCCTTGGCCGTGCTTACTAGCCCCATATTTCGGGGGGTCGGGAGGGGATTTTGGGGGGCCCAAAAACAGATGAAAACCCAACCCATAAAAATTTTAGAGGGACACGGGGTTTGGCCGGGGCAGGGCGGCTTTTTCTGGAAATGAAATGCCTGCCGGCATCGGGTTTTGGGGGGCAGGGCAAGGGCCATGACTGGGGGAAAAACCCCATCTGTTACCCCCAACCCAAAAAAGGGGCAACTTTTCCAAGGCCAAAACCTTTGGCAATCCCAAACATTCGGGCCCTTTTGGTTTTGGGAAAGGGTTTTGGGGGTTAAAAGTTTCTTTTTTCTCCCAAAACCCTGGAAGACAAAGGCTGGCTCCCGGGACGGCCGCTGTACGGCTTTGCAGGCTAAAAACTGGGGGAAAGGGAAAAGGGGGGTAGGGGGGGGTCTCTGGTTTTGGGCCTGGGGGTTTTAATTGGGCAAGGGGGAGGCTAAAGGGCGGAGGCTGATCCCTGATCATGACTCTGAGAGACAGGGGCAGCTGGGGAAAACGTTTTGGGTAGGGGCCGGGGGGGAGGAAAAAGGCGGAAAGGGGGGTTGGAGGCCCGGCGTGGGTTTGGGCCCTTTTTTTTGGCCAAGTGCTCCCCAAATTTCAACCTTTGCTTGGGGCTGCATGGACTAGACATGTTGGTGGTGGTTAACCATTTAATTTTTCTTCCCTCTACTTATGTGTTTACGGCAAAGGGGGCATATGACATCTTTTGGGGGGAATCGAGGCTTGCCCCAAAAAAGGGCCCGGCTGAGAGGCCCCTTTGGGCCCTTTTTGCGGCAAATAAGCGGGGACCCGGGGTTTGCGCTGCCCGGGTGGCTGGGGGAATCATATTACGGAAATTCTGGCGACCGCCCCTCTCCCTTTTTGGGGCCCGGGCCCCCGTATTGACACAAACCCTGTCTTCCTCCTCTTCCACTGTTTAAGCCTCCCCAAGCAAATTTTTGCGGAAAAAAACCACGATGGATCCGCAATGTCGTCATCATCATCTTCCCCCAAAAACAGATGATTGGGTCGTCCTGACTTTCTGCATCCAGAAGCTGTGGGCTACAAGCAAGAGGGGCCGGGAAGGGGTTGCCCACCCGCCGGGGGTTTTTTCTGATTGCCCGGGTTCCCCTTTTCCTCCTCTTTATGGCATGTGGGAAAATGGGGTTTAGAGCAGAAAATCATCCCCCTTGATCTTTTAAAAAGCCTTATGACCCCAAAAAAGCATTTTTTTCATCAAAGAGGTCTTCAGACCCTTGGGTTATCCACAGGTTGGGTACACGAGTTTACATTTGGGCTGCTTCTTTTTGGACGGGGTGTGATGAAAGGGTGTTTTAAAGCATTTGGGGCCCTGGGCTGGCGAGGGAGGAGGTAAGACGCTGGATGCGGTTGCATTTTAAACCCCTGAAGGACAGATTGGCGACGCTGGGGGGGGTTTCTGAGTTCCCCAGGGCCCCACCCAGCGGTGACAGGCCTGATGGGCCTGCAAATGGGAACCGCTGGCATGCGTGTTGTTTGGCCCGCAAGGGAAAGGAGCACCTTCTCCGAAATTTTAAACCCCCATGTGCTAACCCCCCCCCTTTTGTCGCTTACCACCTGCATTTCGCTCCAAAGTTCAGAAAAAATAAAAATTTTAGAAAGTATGGAAAATTTTTTGGGAAATTTTCTTATTAAAAGATGGGGAAAAAACACAGCAAATTTTTCAAATCCCCCCCCAAACAAAAACAAATTGCTTGGGGTTCAAAAATTTAAAATGCAAGGTTTATCAACAAAATTTTGGGTGGGGCCAAAAAAGCAAAAGACACGTTTCTTTTTATTTTTTCGTATAATACACGGTATTTTTTTACCCTTTTTAATTTACCTGTGGGGGGGGACTTTTAAAATTGCTGTTTTAAAAATTTTCTGCAAGCTGCGTCAAAGAACAAAGCCGTAAAAAGGGGCCAAAAATCAAAAAAAACGAAACTGTTAAAGTTTTTTTGTAAATACACGGAAATTTTTTTTTCCTTTTTTTTTTTTAATCCCTGTGGTGAAATATAAAAAAAGCTGTTTTAGATTTACGTTTTGGGAGGGGGCGCAAAGAACAAAGCGTAGGGGGCCAAAAAAATCAAAAAAAAACGTATCTTTTATGTTTTTTTGTAAAATACACGGTAATTTTTTGCACCTTTTTAAATTTAAACCCGTGGGACTATAAAAAATTTCTGCCCTTTTAGATTCAAGTGCAAGGTGGATATATGAAAAAAAGGTTGGGAAAGGGGAAAAATTGGGAAAAAACCCCCAAAAATTTAAATTTTAAACTTATAAAAAAAGGGGTTTTGAAACCCCAACACAAGACCGGGAGTCACTAGAAAAAATTTTTATTTCCCCCAAAAATTAAATTAGGGGGCCCAAATCCCGGGAAATATTTCAAAAAGCAAATGTTAATACAAAGAAAATTGCAGTGCAATGTTTTTACAAATAAGTTTGGTGAACCCTTTTCCAGTGTTCTTTATAGACTTGTCTGTGTTCGCCCGCGGGGGCCCCCCCCCCTCCGCGCCCTCTCGTGACTATACAGCGGTAGATGCGCCTGTAAAATTCTCTAACCTAACTACATAAAATTTTCCCAATCTCTAATCTAACAAATTGTAAGGATCACAGCTAATAGTAGAGGTTTCTCTGTGCAGAAATAGAATAATTTCGCTGGCTTTTTTGGCCACAGGCAGACGCACGTCCTACTCCTTTTGAGACGCTGAGAGACACTGAGGCTGAACAGGAAACGCTGTTCTATTAAAACGAGGTCATGTGATTTTTCCACCCAATCGCAACCATACACATCCAGTCATGACGTCGCACACACATCTCACCCTGCTCTTTTTCTGTAATCTGATTTGCTGGCCGCCAAAATTACAGGGAAACGCCGAAAATGGCGCGATCTTAATAGATGATGCACAGATTTTAGCCTTAATTATCGCATGATCTAAAAATTTCGATCACCATAAAAACCTTGCCGATTTCAACTTTGTCGATAATAATCGCTCAACACTAATCATCAACCGAACATATTGGCTATTCAAGTGTCTTTATTCAAATATATGTGGACATCACAATAGCAACATATATGTCACCATCATGATGTCCACATACATTTTAATAAAGACACGTGAATAGCTAATATGTTTGGTTGATTATATCAAACTCTATGTAAGTAGATTGAAATATCCTATCAACCAAGCACTAAATTTGACATTGTGTGCTGAGCAACATAAGATTATTAAAATTGACATTTAGGTAATGTACAGCAAATGTGTAGAGAAACACTTTGTCATAGATATTAAACTGTACACGCAAAAAGGGGAAAATACATATTTAAACTGCACTTACCTTGCCTTCCATTATAGTTACCACATCAGGCAATCCACCAATCACTTTACCACGATCTAGAGAAAGTAGGGACACGTCAGATACATTCAGCCAAATGTTATACAGAATAGTGTCAACATCTCAGTTGTTAAATCATGAAGTTTAAGGGTTTTTAGACTTTTACACATTTTTTTTTTTAATTTTATTAAAGTTATTTTAAAAAGTTTTGACTTTGACCTTTAAAGTCAGCTGAAAAAAAAAGATATATATAGTAGATTAGAAGGAAGGAAAGCCGGGCTTCCAAGAAAACATGACACAGAAAAGTCCAATTTTCCATTTGTGCCGGGTTTACGGGAAAAATTGCAAAAGCAAACAAAAGCAAGCCTTAATTTCAGGCTAAACAGAAATAAACACCTGCTCGGCTGCGCACTGACTAAACTCAGCATAAGCCTCACTATGCTTAATACAGACTGCGTCTGTTACTCACAGCAAGTATGTCTTTAGCCTCAAAGTGACACCAGCACCAAATCCAGGCTTTATAATCCTGATACTAGTCTCACCTGGTACATGGGAGTGGCCACCCACCCATCACCTTGGCCACTCCAGGAAAAGTTGACCCAGAGTAGGTGGATATACTAAAACTTAGACATGTCAGTAACATAGTGTTCCTGACACACAAAACTGTCGGCTTTCCTTCACCAAGCCCAGGCCTCTCGGTTACACGCATCTGCCCAGACACTCCACAAAGCCACATAGGAGAGTGTTCTCGGGGAAATAATGGGTCTTTGCCTCACCGAGTTCAGGCAGATCGGTGACATATATCAGGTTTTACAAGGCCTATAAAAGGGCCCCCAGGGTCAGGGGAAGGGGGGTGTGGTTCCCACCTACGAATGCTCATGGAGCAAATGTTTGTTTTATTCCCGAGGGGCCCTAGGGGAAAAAGTGCAAAAGAGATGGCAGGGTGATAAACTTGGGGTGACTGAAGAATCGAAAAGCGGTTGGTCCAGTCCTATCATGTTATCCCCCAAACCCAAAAGGTGAGTAGCAGTTTTTGTATATTACCGCAAACTAAATGAGGGGTCGAAGGTGGGGGCAAAACCCCGCCCCCGGGGATAAGCTTATTTAGAGGTAAGGGCCCATATATCACCACCCTAGACCTTACCAAGGGGTATTGGCAGATCCTCTTGGCCAAGGAAGCATGGAAAAGACATCATTTTCCACACCAGACAGTTCCTTCCAATATGTAAGGATGCCGTTTGGTTTGCAAGGGTCCCCGCCCCTTCCAAGACTATGGACAGGATCTTAGACCCCCCAGGGCAATGGGTGCTTCTTGGGTGATATTGATTTTTAGCTGAGATTGGGAGAATCACCTAAAGAAGGTCCAGACTGTCCTGGATGCGCTAAGGAAAGGTGGCTTCACTATAAACCCCAGCAAGCGTGCAATAGGGATGGAAGAGGCCCAATACTTGGGGTATGTTATGGGAAGAGGAGGGATAAAGCCCCGGAAACAAGGTGAAAACCATCAAAATGGCTTCAACCACTTACAAAAAACAAGAAAAAATGTTTCTCGGGAAAGGTGGTATTATAGGCAGTTTTCCCCCAAGTTTGCCAAGATGGCTGTACCCCTGACTGACCTAACAAAGGGAGCCAAGTCCGCCATGATCAAATGGTCCCCAGAGGCTGAGGAGGTCTTCCAAATGCTTAAGACAGCCCTATGTGGACAGCCAGTATTATTAGCCCCTGATTTCTCACAAGAGTTTGTGATTCAAACAGATGCCTCAGAGGTCGGCATAGGGGGGAAATGTCCAATTATAAATGGAGAGGACATCCTGGAATTTTTTCACCGGAAGCTGCCCCCCGGGGGAATGTCATTCGGCATAATTTTAGAAGAATGTTTTGGCATTAAAGGGCGCTCAATTTTTCTCCGTTCTACCTCCTAGAATTCCAAATTTTGGCGGGACCATCATGTCCTTTTTAAGTGGGGAAAAAGGGAAAAAGTGCAGGAAGGGGGGGGGTCACCAAAAGGTTTCTGGCCCTGCAAGATTTTATTTTATTGGTGGCGCACAGGCCAGGTAACCTGCAAGGGAAGTCAGATACACTATCTAGCGTACATTGTATGCTGGCTGAAGGTGCCCAGACCACTGGCATTGGTCAGAGGAGGGGTATGTGGGGGGAGGTATGTGGATGGACGATATGTGTCAACGATTTTCCTGAACTCATTGAGGTAAAGACCCATTATTTCTGGTGTCAGCGGCAGCAGGACACGGACATGTTTATATTATTAGTATGGCTGCAATGCTGTTATCCGGGACGGGTGTTTACTGGAGCAGTAAAAAGAGCTAGGGGGAAGATGACTAATCTCACATTCCAGGCCAGGGCTCACAAGGCCTATAAAAGGCCAGTAGGGTCAGGTTAGAAGGGGTGTGGTTCCCTACCTGACATATATATATGTAGAGAACCACACCCCCTCTCACCACACCACCTCTCACCTGACCCTGCAGTCCCTGCGGAGAGATATATATATATATATATATATATATATATATATATATATATATATATATATATAGTGAGAGGGGGTGTGGTTCCCTACATATATATATATATCTGTGCTCAGGGATTGCAATACCCAGCTCTGGTTCTCCCGGTCCTTTTATATATGCCACTAATGTCTAATACATGCAAGTCCCATCTCTGGGACCAATTCTCATCTCTAGAGATAGTCCCCCCGCCTGCACTGTCTTGCCTAGATGCCGCAAGCTGTTATATGCTGTCTCCATTCAGGAATAGCATGGCACAGCCAGTAATGCTGATTCTGTAAGTAAGGAGTTAGTTAGCATTCACTTTTATGGGAGCTTTATGAACAGCATAGGACAGCTCAGCTATTTCCTTTATTTATTTATATATATATATTATACATATATAACTAACTCCTTACTTACAGAATCAGCATTACTGGCTGTGCCATGCTATTCCTGAATGGAGACAGCATATAACAGCTTGCGGCATCTAGGCAAGACAGTGCAGGCGGGGGGACTATCTCTAGAGATGAGAATTGGTCCCAGAGATGGGACTTGCATGTATTAGACATTAGTGGCATATTCTCTGGATTAAAGGCTTTGTGGTTGTTTTTCTCACTGAAATACATCTACGGTATATTTTGTAATTGAGGTCTATTAAAAATGTTCAACTGTTTGGCTCCTGCACCTTTTATATATTATGGTACTTAGCAAATTGCAGAATCATCTAGGCTAAATCTTTATCTAATCATAATTGGCTGCTTGATTCTATTTAGATGATCACTTAAGAAGCAAGTTCTCTGGTTCTCTGATGGATTTGACCATGAATGGAATTCTGCAGCTTGCTTTGTACTATGATACATACAGGCTGCAACAGTCAAATGGGTGCATTCGGTACATACAGGAATAATTCTGAACTTTCTTCTCCTGTGAGTCTGAACCAGATTGAAAATGCTTTAAAATGGGTCTCTTGCTAAACTAAGGTTGTAGTTTGTGCTAAGTGTAACCCAAGAGGAACATGTCATGTCTCTATTGGATACTTGTAATGTCTTCATGCTGTGTTTATAACGGAAGCTGTACAGTAAGTGTCCACAGTCCAGGGGATACTTTAATGTAATTTATTTCATTCAGCAGTGCGTGACTCAGGAAAGTTAAAAACAATGTCATATATTGTAAAATTGATTTTTTTGATATGCTAATGAAAGCGGAAGGCCCCCAAGTTAGACCCACTGCATGAGTCAAATCCACATCAAGCATAGCTCTCCACTCTTTATGACCCTGAATACCAATTGATTTCATTGAGTAGTCTGGGTTCATGCAATGTCAAATGACTTGCAAGTTAACAGTTTTCAAATTGCTTGTTAATGGCCTCAGAGTATTGTAGTGAGACAGCAGTTTACCATGTGGCCTTTAAAGAGGACCTGTAACATCTCTTGACTTGCCTTGAATTACTTGTGTTAATAATGCTGGAGCATCTTCTCTTATAACTCTGTGTTGTTCCTCCGTTATTCCTCATGAAAATTAATGAATACTTTAACAACTGAGTGTTACTATTCTCTTTGTTAAATAAGTGTGTCCTTACCCACTGACCGTCAACACTGGTCGGACAATGTCACTATGGGCAAGGACACCCTTCCAACTGGTAACACTCACCTAACAATAATTTCTCTAATACATTTCTAGAAGGAGTAACAGGATGAAGAAAAGAATAGCATACAATAGAGATCTAAGAAAATATTTTTATTTGCTAAAATAGATATATCAGAAAAGTTGAGAGGTTTAAAATTAAGCTGTTTACTGCAACATGGGAACCCATCCTTGTGTAGTGTTTCGGTTTTCTTGCAAAGGTAAAGCATGAACCTCCCCATCCCCAGCAATATCAGCAATAATCGACAATACAATACGTTTGTCCAGAGCAAAGAAAACACTTTTGTTAAATGTACATACTGTTGGACTGTGTATGCAAACATGCACAGAACTATTAACCATTGTTTTTTTCTTTTTTTAAACTTACTCTTTTCAGCAAAGGCTGCAGCCCTGTGGGTGAAATCAGAAAGGTAATTGTTTAATAAAATATTTTAGACATGTTTTCTTTTTTTTCTATTGGAAGATAATATATGTTAAACTTACTTGAGTCTCTGGAATTCAGTATAGGCTTCTTCAAAAGCTAAAATTAAGGAGAAGTTGAGTCAATCAGTTTCTAAAACAACATTATAGTTTTTCAAGACAAAAACAGCAGCTTGAAGTTTTATTTATACAGTACAGGTGCTACTGATAATATCAGGCAATCTTCTAAGATGCCTCAGATTTATAAGTGTTACCTTGTCCCGATAAATCAACAGTTCTTTTATAGGAAGTTTTGGCATCAAATATCTCAAATGTATATTTTCCTTTGTCCTTTTCTGTGGGTTCACATATCTGCAACCAGGCAAATTCATCAGTGCCTCCGATTTTCATCTTCTCACTTGAAGAAATCTTTGATTCCCTTTTACACAAAAAAAAAATAGTAAATAATTCATTTTTTATTTTCTGCACACATTCAAGGATTAAAGACACTGAAACAGAAATTAGATAGGAAAATATGAGACATATAGTTTTATAAAAAATGATTATTCTGAGGTAAAAATTATCTAAACTTCTGCTTCTAGAGGAGGGTCTCTTAACTTCTCAAAGTCAAGAATGCTGTAGTCAAAATGTCCCAACCGAGAATCTCCCAGGAAGCAATCAGTCAAAAATATTTACAACATTCTGTAAGTATTGCTAAATAAGTATTGTTCTTGTGTCACAGCTGAAACAAATTAAACATTAATATAGGTAAAGTAGACAGCAAATACATGTATTCCATCGAAGTGATGGGGGGCATAACTTTCAGTTATAGCTACCATAGTACATAGATGTATTTATAACCAACACCCAACGAGCACTGAATGACTTCCACTCAAGTATGTGAGATTAGAAATCTGCAGAGCTCAACCAAATACTCGCAATACCAGCCTTATTCCAAGCCCTCCCCTCCTTTAAGTAAGTGACAAGCAGAGCTAAAAGGCAACTAGAGATGAGCAGAAAGCTTTAAAGGGGTGGTCTCATCTCACTGTTTCATAGAGCAAAGCAGCATTATTTAATTCATGCATCCTGTCACTTCCTAGTCAAGCTGTCTGTAATTAGCACATGAGCTCCCTGTATTCAGAATTCTGCTAATTAGATAGACAATCTCCCTCTCTGAGGTCCAGAGAAGCTTGAGAGCTAAAGTAAACAGTAGTAATTAGTGTATTTTGTCTGAAAAATCAGATAAAGCACAAGCACTTAGGCTGTCAGCAGTTCTGTGCTGTGACCTGTGTGATGATATCAGATAAGACAAACAGCAGGGGAGAACAAGCAAACAGGTCATAACTAGAGAAACCCGAAAGCCCCCAGAAGGTGATAAAATAATTTGTAACTTCTCAACAAAAAAAAAAATGAACAAAGCAATATATTTGGAAAATGTCTTCTTTTAGTGTTCCCTACATGTTGAAAGCTTATCTTTGTAGTGAGACAATCCCTTTAATCTTCTTCTGGTAGGGCCTAATAGGAGTAGTTTAGCATTGGTGCTCCTGAAACCCCCAGCTCCAGGCCTTTCTCTTCTGCTGGAACAGTGAGGCTCTAGGCTGAGGTAAAATTCCTTCTTTCCTGCTGTTTTTTCTAAGATGCTTTCAATATACTACTTGTCATGAGAAGATGCAATAATTCCTCATTATTGATGTCTTTAAAGACAATAGCACTGAACAGTGTTGGTGTGGTGCCTAGAGTTGTACTTCCACTAGAAAGGTCACAAGAAGAGAGGTGTGAGAAGACATGAGGTATAGCTGTGACTGGTGACAGACAGAGACAGAGGAGGTTAGAGTGTTGGGCTGGAGGCAGCTATGAGTGGGTTCCTGGAACATGAACTTATTGAGCATAGGACAATCATCCGAGCACTACAGCCATGGTGCTGTGGATCAGAGGGCTATTGTTGTCTGTCTACTGGGAGTATCATTATGTATATTATTGTATCATCATGCATGTGTGCTGGACAAGGTCAAGGTGTCAGGTGATCAGCATGTCCATAAGCAGTCGCTGGCGCTTCCAATAAAAAATAATGGGGATATGTATGAACCTGGCACCAATTCACCAGTTCTACTTCTGTTTTTTATAGTGTACAATCCGACTGTATGCATGAAAGTGTCGCACAGCACTTTATAAATGTGTCTCATTCTACGCTAGAAGCAGTCTCAGCCCTGCCACTTTGAAACTGGTATGGATTTGAACAAGAGTTCCGTGGCAAACTTTGGCGCATTTTTGGTGCATTGTATGCATCTTTGGTGCATTCAAAGGTGTTGTGTCCGGTACAGCTTGCGGAAAATTTTGGCGTATCATGGTTCATACATATATAGCACAGGGCTATGATACTTTCTTTAGCTAAATGCACTCCAAAAAATAGCACAGCACCATTCATACATGCCGCCCTTAATATCTCCTTGCAGAGGCAGAAGGAGTAAAGGTCTACATAGTCTCCATAATCAGCGCTTTCTATAACCCTTTCATAAATGCAGCAGCTGAAGGATAAATGTAATATTACATGGTGGCCATTCAGAAGAAATCTGCAAGAACAGGATCCACTCTTAATGCTGGCTCAGGTGACTCCAGTGCAAGGGAAAAATTTAGATGTATGCCACTGTATAAACTATAGATGTGGATACTGCTATATATAGTCTACATATTTTTAACTGTATGTATATTTGTACATACTGTTTTGTTTACTTTATTGGTGGCAGCCTTCTTAGACATACCGTTAAAAATATGTAAACCAACCTATACATGACTGGATCTATAGAGCTCAGTGAACAGGTCATGCACTGGTAGTCTGTTCCAGAATATATGCTGAATACACACAGTCCACAAAGAAATGGTATGAGCAGCATTCACAATGCAGTATTTATGGTTTGCACAGAATCATTTTCATACTTTATAGAAATGTGCCTACAAAATTGGGGAACTTTGGACTTCACAAGTGCCTATTTACTGCAAACTTTACAGAAATTATATACTCTTGGGTGAAAATGCTCTTCAGAAATGCAACAAGAAGCATTTTACTCTTTTAGTGTGACTTGTGCTTTTCAACTTTCCTGAAAAAAGGAGATACCTCTTAAAAGAGCTCACCTGAGCAGCCCTGAAATCTCCAAGAAAGCAGCACTGCAGAAGCCTACTTACTTCCTTGGCACCAAATGCTGCATCATCAGATTCAGACATGTGGTCAGGGTACACATACTCTTGGTGGTACCATGCCAACATATATACTCAAGCCATGCACCAGGAACATTTTCTGTCACACACAAGTAGTTCTGATCTGAAGTCTGATACTGCAAGCAGGGGCGTAACTACAGGGGTAGCAGGGGTAGCAGTTGCTACGGGGCCCAGTGGCTTGGGGGGGCCCCGCGGCAGCTGCTACCACCTCTGCTACCCCTGTGATGCCGCTCTGGGCCCGCCAGCAGTGAACACAACAGTTCACTGCGGCGGGTGCAGAGCTGCGGGGCCGGTCTGTGAGGCACGGGGGGGGGGGCGACGCCGCCGCCAGGCTCCGCCCCCTTGCGTCACAGAGGAGATCTTAATTGTATGCACGTCCGTGCGGCGCGCATACAATTAAGCTGTACGGAGGAGCAGGGAGAGCTGTGCGCTCCCTGCCCCTGCCGAACATAGCTCAGCAGGCGGCGCGGCGGAAGTGACGTCATCGCACCGCCTGCAGAGCGTCCTGTCCTCGGCCCACCTGGGCTAGTAGACACCTTAGGAGGGGGCGGTAAGTAACCTTAGGGGGGGGTGTCTTGATTACTGGGGGCCCTATTACTTGGGGGGGTTGTCTATGCCTATTACTGGGGCCCTATTACTGGGGGGGTGTCTATGCTATTATGGGGGCCCTATTACTTGGGGGGGTGTCTATGCCTATTACTGGGGGCCCTATTACTTGGGGGGGTGTCTATGCCTATTACTGGGGGCCCTATTACTTGGGGGGGTGTCTATGCCTATTACTGGGGGCCCTATTACTGGGGGGGGGGGGAAACTATACCTACAGGGGGCACTATTACTGGGGGGGGAACTATACCTACAGGGGGCAATATTACTGGAGGGGGAACTATACCTACAGGGGGCACTATTACTGGGGGGGGGGGAACTATACCTACAGGGGGGACTATTACTGGGGGAGGGCGGACTATACCTACAGGGGACCCTATTAACTGTGGGGGGGGGGACTATGCCTACAGGGAGCCCTAATAACTAGAGGGGGGGAACTATGCCTACAAGGGGCTCTAATGACTGGGGGGAACTATTTGCCTACAGGGGAGTCCTAATCTACGTGGGGTGGGGGGGGGACTATTCTGCCTACAAGGGGGCCCTAATCTACGGGGGGGGGACTATTCTGCCTACAAGGGGGCCCTAATCTACGGGGGGGACTATTCTGCCTATAAGGGGGCCCTAAACTACAGAGGGCCCTATTCTACATACAGGGGTGGCCTAAGCTACAGGGGGCCCCCATTCTATCTACATGGGAACCCTAAGCTACCGCCCGGGGGCCCGAAGCTGCCTATGTCTCCCCTAGCTACTGCCCGGTGGGTGCCAAGCTACCTGGCTACCGCCCGGGGTCCCGTTGTCCCTACATACCGACTGGGGGTGCCCCATAATTACCAGGGAGTAATTCTTACCATTTGGGCCATTATAAATGGGGAGTTTGTACATGGGGGGAGGGGGAACTCAGTTGGGAAAATGATAAAAAAAAGTGAGGAGTCTCAGGTGTTTGTGTTGTAAATTCTACAGGGACGAGTGGTGGACGGAGGAAGTCATCATGGAGGTCTGGACCGAATAGAGAAGAAAAGGGAAAGTGAACGACTCCTGAGACAAGACGCCACCTGTGAGGCCCTAAATGTAAGTAAACTATTTGCAAAGCACCTGTGTATCTGATATCTACCACTATATGGTCACTGTATGGAGGTAATATACAGTCTGCAGAGCCTGTGTACACTGGTGTCTACCACTATATGGTCACTGTATGGTGGTTATATACAGTCTGCAGAGCCTGTGTACACTGGTGTCTACCACTATATGCTCACTGTATGGTGGTTATATACAGTCTGCAGAGCCTGTGTACACTGGTATATACCACTATATGGTCACTATATGGCGGTACTATTGGTCTTTGTGTACTGATCAGTAATAGTGTAGGGGTATTATTCAGTCACTTTGTGGTCATGTTCTGGCGGTATAATCAGATTCCTATGTAATAGGGCTATTGGTAATATTGGTTTTGGTATAGTGGATTTGTTTGGTAGCCGTATGATGGTGATATGTATGGTGAGGTATTCACCCCTTGTATTATCTAACAGCATGTCCTGGTAAATGTTCGTTATCAGGGAGGTGGGCACGGGGGGAGATGGGGGTAGGGGGCCCCATCCAAAAGTTCGCTATGGGGCCCAGGCTTCTCTAGTTACGCCCCTGACTGCAAGTGTGTGAGGTCTGAAAAATAAACCTTTGTAGGCACCGTTTCTTTTCAGAGTGTGTAGTCTGACTCTATTTGTTAAGGGGGTATGGATTGCCCTGTATAAGTTTAGGGGGGTCTGTGAGAATATAGATTTATTTACGGGCCTGTATCCTGTACGTTGGGTGTGTGTAATTTAAAAATGGATGGAGCATAAACGTTTTTGGGCGACATGTCCAAAAAGTGGCAATGGCACGTCAGTTTTGCAGTGCATTAAATGGCACGTCAGTTTTGCAGTGCATTAAATCAGTGTAAAGTGGGCCTGAAAGTACAAACCTTTAAAAAATCTGGTGTCTGGTATACCTTGCATAGTAAAATGAATGCACCTATCCAGGTGTATTACAAAAAATAAACGCATATTGTATCGTTGCTAGCATATTTGATGCGCCTTTTTAGGCGTATTCAAATGTGTCGTGTCTGGCGGATAATGCGCCAGTTCATTTATATAGAGGATTGGGCATCAAGAGTTTTTTTGGCGCAAAATACACCACAAAATGGGACATGTCACCCTTTGTGTTATATGAAATTTCCCTCTAGTCCCTTCTCAGAGTTGATGAGTATGCTTCAACATGTAAGGCAATAACTGTTTTCTAGTTGTTGCAGTCTGGAATGGAACCACACAGGTATAAATACATTAAGCTGCTGAATTTATATCTCTATACATAAGTCTGTGTGGACGAAAGTGCAGATCTTTAGGGTTTTGCTGTTTCCTTGCTTAGCTTTGCACATTACAAGTCACAGGAGATTCAAGGTAGTCTTACACTTTCAATAGTTCCTTATACAGATACACACTTTATTTGACTGAGTGTGCATGTGTTAATTATGTGGCAACAGGAAATAAGCCACTTTCATAGATTTGTTGCCGAAGCTTATCTGCCTTTATCTTCCTTAAGAAAAGATTGGATGTACTAAAATACAACACGCTTTTTTTTAATTTTTTATCCAACATTTGACAAGCAAACACCTAATACACACAGTTGTCCTGTTCTACCAATTTTTTTTAGGATTGGCAATGCATTTAGCTACCATCTGCTTGCATGTGCTATTTGCCATAGCAGCCACTGGTGTGCCAATGCCCTCTGAACCCAGTATGTTGAAAAGAATGGACTATTCTACTCATGCCTCAGCCTGAACTCGTTGCACCGGTACTATATATTTATTATGTCTTTTTCTCTCTCTCACCTAGCACAGCTAAAAACATTCCAACTACAAGCTGCCAGGCGTAATTGCAGGCTCGGACTGGCCCCCAGGAGAATAGGGGAAACCCCCGGGGGGTCCCTTTACATGGCTGACCTGGAGTTGTCTTTTGACTGCATATACATCCTCATGAGAGGCAAAAAAGCATAGAAAGAAGCAAAAATCAAGAGGCAGAGTATAGCAGGCATGTACAGTCATTTACAGTAGCTGTGGGGTGGGCCCCTAAAATAAACTACACCGGTAGGCCCAGAAACATCTCAACTGGTGGTGCCCTTGAGTCAATTCCACCGGTGGGCCCTAGACATCGATTTCCAACACTGAGTAAGTGTGCATACGATGGTGGAAACCACCGTCTTCAAAGTACATTTAAGGAAAAGGATCAGTAAGGGTTCATTTTAAATGAGGAGCTATGGATTTTGTATGATAGCATAGACTTGCTTAGAGGATATAAGAGCAGAAACCTTGCCTAGTTATAATATGTGGCTCTTGAGATATGCCCTTTTTTTTTTCTTCATAGGAAATTAAATTGTATCCTCTGCTGGTTCAGTTGCCGATATAATCACATCATTTGTACAGCACTTCAGAACAAAGAAGTTAAACATTTGAACAGTGACCACTAGTATAATAACAGTGGCAACCTTATTATCAGTATATTAAATCAGACAGTAAAGGTGCCTAGAAACGGTCTGAAGCACATGTAATATGAATTCATCATTCCAGCAGTAACAGAGTTAATCAGTAAAAACATAAAATTGTAGCTTGAAAACAAAATGTCACCCTTGCAGTCATTTCCTCTCTAATTGGCACTGCTGTGTTCAGCGTTCAGCTTTTCAATAATGACAGACTTTGAAAGAGATGATCTGAACCTATCATCATTCTGGGAGATGAGAAACTACAGACTCTTGTAAATTAATGAACATAGCACAACTAAGGTGCTCACAAATACCCAAGACAATCGTTGAAAAGGAAGGCATAAGTCATTGTGTAAACAGATGCTTAATTTAATTTTGTTATGTTTACTATTAGAAATAACTACAATGCCCATTAAAAAGTCTTACATGCACTTCAGTCTTTAATGTATTAATGAGCTGAATGGAACTGATATGCTAACATAAAAAATATAGTACATCCATGCTCCAAGTAATAATGGAGACTGTCATTTGCCTGCTAAAGCAATTTTTCTTCAGCTTCTCAATCCAGTGGAAACAGTAACCCTACTGAACAGTTTAAATGGCTACTCCAATGTTATGACCCAAAGATATGTAATTGTCTTTTTATAAGGTAAACTTGTACACCTTCTGTACAGATGTAGCAAAACTTAACATGACAGTTACCGCACCATGTTATCACTACGCAGAATATTATCTCTACTTTTTAATGCTTTTTAATGGCCTTTGTTTACAGATAAGAGCGGATAACATAAAAGGCTGTGGGATCACAGTCAAGCTTAACTTTGCCATATAGACAAATATATAATCAACCAAATATATGGCAGCAACTTAATTTACAAAAGCATGTAACATAGCTAACATGTCAAACCCAAAGCTAGAATGGAGAATAAAATGTGAGTTGAGTAACCTCGGCCACAAATTATAGTTTGATCTCTTGGTGCAATGTAGAACAGTCTCTTAAAGGATTGTTTACTTCCAAAAAATAACAATATAAGACACACTTACCCTCAGTCCCCAGTTCCAGCACTGGTCTCTCTGTTGTTATTCTTCTACTTTCAAACGGTCACGTCACTGCTGCAGCCATGATCCTGTGCCACTCATTTACATCACCATTTAGAATTTAACAGTGGTGTATGTAGAGGCACATGACTGATGCACCCAATCAGCAGCTGTATTGGTGATGTCCTCCATTCTGTAGCAGAACAATTATCACAGAAGACCAGAGAGAACAGTACTGGAATTAGAGACTGGAGGGAGGCGAGTAGAATGTTTTTTTTTTTTTTTTTAATGGGGCTCCAGGAGCATTAGATAATTATTTTTGGAAGTGGACAACCCTTTTGAGTTGCCAAGATTGGTGTATAAATTTTTTTTTAAATTAGGGAGACATGTATGAACAGGGCTGAGCCAGTTTTTTGCAGTGCTTTTAGCCCAAAAAATCTGTCATAGCCCTGTCTGTCAGATGTATGAACTGTCCTATGCCAAAATCTGATGCATGCTCCGACAGACCAGACACTTCTGTGTTCACCAATTCTAGAAGGTGTGTCGCACCTGAATCGTACGACACGCCGCATTTATGAATGTGTCATGACAAAATGCGGTGCGAAACTGTTGTACCAATCCATACCAATTCCATAGTGGTGAGGCTTAGACAAATTTTGGTGCATACACTCTAAACACATATTTAAAAAGTGTTCTGAGACACTTGCATACATACTGACAAATGCTACACTAACTTACTGATAAGAACGACTGTTGAAGCAGTGACACTTTTCATAGATGTCCCCCTTAGTGACTACAGCTCAGTGCATGGAAGGGCTTGCCAGAAGGAAAGATCATAAAAGTATTAAAAAACAGGAAGGGATAGGTATCCACATCCATGCAGCCCCCAATTAGTGATGGGGACCCACTTTAAAGGGGTCTCCGTGAAGTGGAAAGTTGGCCTATATGTTTTGATCAAAAGTGTACTAAGAACCTCCTGTTCATTTTTGTAAAGTTTTGCGGAGAAGCATTAGATCAACGTATTGCGTGGAGACGTGCGGTCCATGCCTCTCCCTTCCACGTTTGAATACATACGTCTATTTCTGTTCACACATGGACCAGCACTCCTCCCCATTTTGCCTAGGTGTTTTCAATAAGCAGTAGTCTGTATAAGGGTTAATGCCCTGTTTCTTGCAGTCTGTATGCAGGGAGCCCAGGAGAGGTAAGCTGGTCAACCTTTCCTTTTTTGGTGGCGGTGCTGTGTGGCAGCCATTGCTGCTGTGATACTGTGCTGGTGTGGTAGTTCAGCCCAGAGCCAGAGGTCTAGGTCTTGCAGCAGTTGGGCTGTTGGTCCACTGGGCTGTGACCCTCATCTGTGTTGCTTTTGCTGCGGCAGTAGGGACCCACTTTAAAGAGGTCGCCGTGAAGTGGCAAGTGGGCCTATACATTTTGATCAAAAAGTATACTAAGAACCTCCTGTTCGTTTTTGTAAAGTTTGGCTCTGAAGCATTAGATCAATGTATTGTATGGGGATGTGCGGTCCATGCCTTTCCCTTCCATGTCTGAATAAAAGTATTACATGGCTAGTTCAGGCTGACAGGAAGGTGCCAGCAACTCAAATAACCAGATGTGCAAAAAGGCATCTATTAACATTAAGTTATATGATGCCTTACAATAACAGAAGGCTAAATATGTAGCAAAGAATAGTAAACTAAGACTGCAATGTGCTTTTGAAATAAATAATTGCAAAAAATGTTGTACGATAATTGATTTTCTGGTGCAGACAGAGGAGTAATTTACACAGGTTCATGACTCCATATGGCTTTGAATCAAACTCTGCTGGACAGGCCACTTCATTAGAATGTCCAACACCAATTTCCCCAGAGAAGTTCTCTTCTCCCAGCTGAGGTAAGGTCAGAGAACCAGGAGGCCCAGAGGAAATGATTCAAACACGCTATTAAGACCTACATTAAAAAAGGCCAAATCGAAATCTAGCTGGGAAGCCCTGGCCACAGATCTTCCTCTACATGACTATCAAGCACCAATGAATTTTGAGAATGACTGTCTTTTTAATGAGATAGACAAAATATGAGGAAGACTTGAGAGGTAGAGGAACCCAGATTTGCAAAATTAGCTCAAAAACCTGTTACACCCACTGTCCAAAGATCTGTGGCCCGAGGACCGAACTACTAAGCCATGTTAGAATATGTAGATAATCTTAACAGGTGTCATTCTCATTTAAAGATACCACCAATGATGATAGCTTTGAATCCACAGTTCAGATTGGTGATGATATGGTATAGTGTTATGCAAAAAGTTAACTGACATTGATTGGTCTTTTTACTCCTTAATACATAATAATGACATACAGGTACATCATTGTGCCATTAAAGGGTATAGAGTGGGTTAAGGAGCTGACCCCACTTCATATGCGACATGTGCCAGCTGTTAAGTAAGCTGCAGCCTGCCACTAGTGACATCAATAAAACTCATGCTTGCCAAGTTTTGAAAGTGAGCATCAGGGAGATTTGAAGCTTCGGTGTGCATAGTGTGTTGCCCCAAAAATTTGCATGACTGTGACCCCCTTCACAAAAAGTCACGCCCACTACACCTAACTTTGTAACGGCTCTGGAAGAAAGCTAACTTAGGGTTTTAATGTCACCCACGTTTGCTGGAGGTTGGATTCAGCCTCCATGAGAGCTGGGAGATGCTGCAAAACTGTGCCTGAACCTAAACCATTACACTACTACCAAAATTTTGACCATCCATTGATTATATAGTGGTAGACATCAGTGTACATAGGCTCTGCAGATGTTTAAGTGACTACAGTGCAATTACATCTAAGGACTCACTGGAGACCTCTTCTATGACTGGAATTTTTATTTTTCTCTCTTCTCCATCCTGTCCAGACCACCATGATGACTTCTCCTGGCCACGACTCATCCCCACAAAATTTACCCCACAAACATCTTAGAATTATATTTTTTAGCACTTCCCTACCTGTGGTCACCTCTGTAAAAAACTTCACATGGGGTCATAGGTGGGAAGGTTATGGGAAGATAGGTGCAGGTGGAAAGGTTATGGAGTGATAAGTGGAGGGGAGTGATTGATGGAGGTGATGGAACTATGGAGTAATAAGTGGAGAGGTCATGGGGTGAATGAAGGTTTGTATTTTGTGTTGGCACTAGGATGCATAACACAATGGTGGGGAGTGGTGGTAGAAAGGAGTACAGAACACAGCTTACAATCTCCTTGCGGGGAGCATAGGAACATCCCCCTGGAGATTGTTCTGCAACTGTGGTCTGTACCCCCAGCATCATATTGTATAGGATGAATTCTGTACCCTGCACCCCCAGAAGATCAGCCACAGAAATTATCTATAGGCTGTGCAGGAGATGGAGTTTAGTTATGTCATGTTTTTTTTAATGTTCTTATATTCATACAGGTCTCACATTTCGACTATGTCGGACTCGTTGGATTATGTCAGACCAACCTTGGATTGATTTCTTTAATAAAATGGTGAAAGAGGGCTGATGTTGGAAGTGTTTATTTAAGTAAAAAGTTTATTTGTGCAATTTGTGTCTGTCTTTTTTTCCATATAATTCAAGTGATAGTAATGGAGGTATCTGACAGATGCATCTTCATTACTATCGCTTGGGCTTGGAGTCAGCCAGCAGCAGTTTTTGTCACCCCAAGCCTAACACTTACCCCGTGTCACTATTACCCCAGTACCTAATGCACCAGCCAGGTTACCATCAGAAGCAGACCCTCTAATGTGATGGTACGCTTCTCGGATGGCTGCGGGCTGGTATTTTTAGAGTGGGAAGGGACCATTGTTAATGGACCTTCCCATTCAGATAATATCAGGCTGCAGCTGTCGGTTTTACCTTGGCTGGTTATGGGAAATGGAGGGGACCCCACTTTGTTTATTTAAAAAAAAAAATAATGTATTTATTGAGAATACTAAAGTGGCAGCTCCTGTAAGCATTACAGTTGATTCCCATGATTCTCATTAAATAAATACATTTTCAGAAAAAAACTACATGGGGTCTCCCACCATTTTGCATATCTAGCTAAGGTAAAACCGACAGCTGCAGTCTGATACTATCAGAATGGGAAGGTCCATCAATTTTGGGCTCTTCCCATTCTAAAAATACCAGCCTGCAGCTGCCCCAACGGTAGACCATCACATTAGAGGGTACGCTTCTGATGGTTACCGTCTGTTCCCAATACCCATGGTGGGTTGGGTTCTGAGGTAATAGTGACATGGGCTTAGTGTCAGTCTTGGGCAGAAAGAAACACCGCTGTCTGATACCAATCCCGAGCTATAGTAATAAACAGGCATCTGACACCTCCATTACTATCACTGGAATTATATTGAAAAAAATCACACTCACAAATTGAACAGAAAATTTTTTATTCAAACAAATACTCCCAAACATTTTTAACCAATTTATTTGAAAAAATAGATACAAGGTTGCTCTGACGTATTCCAACAAACATTACACACATACATACATATAGTCTGGATACCCTACCCAGCATCCAGAAAAGCTGGGTGACACACATCGCCCACAAGTAACATTCAGCTTTCCATGATAGGAAAAGTTAGTGCCACCTGAGGGATTGAGTGTCACCCAGCTTTGTTGGATGATGAATAGGCTATTGCCATATGCAATCTCCAGAGTCTGTCTCCTATGGCATGTTTCCTGCACCCCTGTGACCTCCAGAGATAGACTGCAGTGAACAGGAGACAGAAGCATGAGACAGGAGACAAGGGGGCAACTCTGTCCCCTGTAGTCACTGATGCACCGGAGGAAGGAGATGGGGAGCAGAGGGCAGCTTCTGCCCCTGTGGCCTGTCTCTTGGCCCCTGAGGCAGCCAGGGACAGACCACAGAGGACAGGAGACAGGAGCAAGGGACAGAAGACAAGTGGGCAACTCCTACCCCCTTGCACACTCAAACACACACACTCCTCCCCTGCACACTCAAGCACACACACCCTTCCCCCGCACAATCAGACACACATTTCCCTCCCCTGCACACTCAAACAAACACAAACCCTTCCCCTGCATACTTAAACACACATACCCCTCCTCCACATGCTCAAACACACACATACCCCGCACACTTAAATACACATACCCTTCCCCTGTAAACTCAAACGCATCACACACACTCAGCCACCCCCACCTTCCCACAACCCCCGGTAATGTACTCACCTGTTCTGCTTCCGGCATCCTGGATCTTTACACTGCACTGCTGGGGAGAGGGGACAGAGCTTTGTGGGTCTCACTAAGCCCCACACCCTCCTCCCAGCAGTGCACTGGGGCCCCTAGCTTTGGTAGCTTCCTATGCAGGAAGCTATCAGAGCATTACGTCAGTCCCAGTCAGTGGCTTCAGGGCAGCGTCTCTTGATGTGATGCCGCTTGTAATACAAAGAAACTCTGGCAGCTGTTCAGATGCGGAAGGTTTAACCAACCCTTCCGGGAGCACGAGAGAGGACCCCCATTTGCCGGACCCTCCCACCCCACCCGGGTGGGTTGGCAAGTATGACAAAAATTGCTCCAGAATTAAAGGGGTTTTATCACTTAAAGCTTTCACACACGTGAACTGTTTCTATATGTTTCAGTTTCAAATTCAGGGGCAAGTCTCTCCTCTCAGTAGCCATGTCTCTCCTCACTGAAGAGTTGTGACATCATCATTCTGTGTGAAGCAGGAGAAGGGACAGGACATCAGCTCTGCAGACCTCCTGTAGTGTTCTCATGGCTACAGAGTTATCATGCTTCTGGCTGCACATGCTCCTTGTAACAAGAGCCCCTGTATAGCTGTAACCAGAACACCTGTAATGGTTAAATCAGTTATACACACGGCCTGAACTGATAAAACACATGTGAAGAATGCACACTGCCATCCCCCATCCTCCCCTTCTGTTATCAGGCAGGAGATAGAGCAGACTGTATAAGGCTGTGTTATATGGGGGGAGCACAGGGTATATGTCTGTGTTATATGAGAGGAGAGTGAATCTATCAGCTATAGTCAGTGATAGTCAGCCCATATCATTCACCTTAGAGCTGGGAAAAGAGTATAGAGCCAGCAGTTAGCTTCACTTTTGATTTACACAGCTCAGAGGGGAGTAAGGGAGTAAGCACAGAGTGCAGGCAGCCAATCACAGCACAGGGAGAGTTTCCCATCCAGGGGTGTGTCCAAACAGGCTGAATGACATATCAGGCAACCAATCACACAAAACAACGGCGGGCGCTCCGTCCAGCTGCAGCAGAAATAGCTATAGATGCACAGTTTAGCTCATCTGCTATAATAAGTGACTTAGGTAATGCAAACCAATTACAAAAGTGCTTATTTTTACTGTCCCCATCATTTGAGATATGATCTTTGTACATCTGTTAGCGGCAACTGCCAGAAGTCTTATAGGTTATATTGCAAAACATCTATATTTTTAAGCCGGTTCAACAAACATTTGACAACAAATTGAATGCACTCTAATGATCTGTACAATCACTTCCAGTAGACCAGCTTTAGAATCAGAGGAAATGGAAGATCTGCAGCATAAATTTAATGCAAGCAAAACAGCAGCAACTATGTGATGGAAAGAAATCAGTACTAGCAGAATAAAGATATTACAGTTAATAAAGTATATGGACTCGGAAAGACTGCATAAGCAGCATTAAGATTTAGTACTAAGTATCAGCTGATAAAACTAAATTGTATGTCTGTCACAAATGCCAAGTTTTGTAATTTACTTCATAAAACTTCTGAGTTAATTATTTTAATATGATACTGGAATCTGTCAAATACAGGGAATTTAAATCCCTCCAGTTCTAATTATTTGATTGTGCCTATGCAGTTATTTTTAGAATTGTCATCTCAAATTTAAATAATTTTTAACCATTTCTAGCACTGTGCCAATATAATATTGTGTAGGAAACATGAGTACAGCTGACATTGTGTTACAGTGACCATAATCAGAGATAACTCCCATCCTAGTCATCTAACCCTTTAGATGTCACAGTTAAGCTAGGTAGGCCTCTTAGTTTATTAAAATCAATTACAAGGTTACAATTGAAGCTGAGACCCAAGAAAGGGGCACAGGTCTGCTATGGATGTGAGCATATCAGGCCCTGCTTGAAGCCAATCATATTAGGCTGTCTAACATTGCAACACAGAGAGTCAAAATACATTGCAATATAACAGTTTTGCAGTGTATTATACAACTAATCAAAGAAATGCAGACTAAAGTCCCCTGGTAGGACGAAAAAAAATGTATAAAAAAAAACCATGAAGTACAATTAAAAAGTAAACAAAAACCTTTTCCTATACAAAATGTTTTATGCTGAAAAAAGTTATAAAACAACAACACATAATTATTAATGCCATATTCGTAATGTGTCTCAAAACGAACACTAAATTATACCTCATAGTAAAAAAAAAAAAAAAAAATCGCTGCTTTATATTAAGGCCCCACCACCAATAAAAATGGGCAAATTTACTCTATAAAACTATATCTATACTAAATGGTGCCATTAAAGACAATAACTGACTCAAACCATTTTATAGACATTGTAATATTGGTTAAAAAAAACATAAATATTTATTGTCATGATGCAGATATAACTAAATTAAATCTGACAGATAACGCACCGTGATATCACGGCACAGAATTCTATCTAGACTTTTTCAATACTTGTTTTGAGGCAAAAGCAAATAGCAAGAAAAGCTATGATATCACGATCAAGTCAAACTTTGCAACATTCATATATCTTGTGATGTATGACATAGCTGAAAGTATAGCAAAGGATAGAAAGGCTATGGACACTTTAGGTTTAGGCTATGGACACGCTTCAACATGGTAAAATTATTTTGCATATGTTAGTCGTTACCTGGAGTAAAAAAATAAATAAATAAAAAAGAGTAAAACAGTAAATTTAAGTCTTCAATCTTTTTTTCCTTCATCTATTTTTAGACATCCTGATATTCAGTTAGCAACCAGCTCATAGTGTCAGACTTTGCTCATGTGAGGTGCCCTGCTGCAAATACATGCTGGATGCTCTGTGTGCTTTGAAACATGCTCTGATTTCTCTCTAAACTAGTACACAGCCTAAGTTATCCCCACCCTACAAAATGCTTTGTGTGTACTTTTTCTTGCTGTCAACAGCCTTTGTGAACTGTCCTACTCGGATCCTTTCTCCTCCTCTCCACACTATTTGCCATGTGCACTACCCTCCCTGCTGCTATCTCACATATTGAGAGAAGGACAGGGAGAGCAGGGAGGGTCATCAGAAACAGAAGCAGTGTGTTGAAAGATTTGAGATTCTGTAGGACAGTCAAGCAAGTGAAGGACTTACACACTCCACAGCAGCAAAATGGTAAGACAATTTTTAAAGAAGGCTTTTTGAAAAGTTGCCTAATCTTGAAGCACATGAAGTATAGTACAACTTTTAAAGAAAAGATATCTAGATTTTTAATGTTCCTTACCAATAACAAAAAACAACATATTTACCTTCTTTTCACTTGATTGTACCGCTGTTTTTTTTGGAAAGCAGCACATTTCCACATTGCAATTTGAAACAGAGTGTATCATAGTTGTGTAGGGTTGTACCATAGAAACTAACGTAGTCTCCTTTTGACATACCATATAAACAGTGTCGGACTAGGGTGCCTAGGGCCCACAGGTGGAGTTGAATCTAGGGACCCACCATTTGAGCTGTTTCTGGGCCCACCGGTGGATTTTATTTTTGGGGCCCATCCTACAGCTATTGTAAATGACTGTGCATGCCTCCTATACTCTGCCTGTTGCTTTTTGCCTCTCTTTCTCTACTTTTCTGCCTCTTTTGAGGGCGCATATTCAATTAAAAAACATCTCCAGGTCTACTATACTCAGGGGCCCACCTTGGTTTCCCTTATTCCCCCCTGAGCAAGTCCGAACCTGCATATAATTTATTTATAAATTCCTACTTAATATTGCCAAAAAATGTCAAATATGACACAGTAAAATCCATACCTCTGGTACCAGGAAACTTTCATTTCTTCAGAGAAGTACTTCATGTAACAATGGAATCGTATTCCTTCGGGTGTGCAGTGGATTCTAAGCTCAGAAGCAGATGATCCTGTGAAACAAAGACCAGAATATTCTGCATGAGCTCATGTTCACCTAGCCCAGGTTAGATTTTTCTTTCTTTGACAAAGCAGAAAATACAGTTCTCTAGATCTGTACAGAAAGGAAAGCTATTTTTGATACTATGGAGACATTATCTGTGAGCTTCAGTTATATATGAACTAGATTGAATTACTGACTTTGATGCATTTTTATGACAATCCTCCTACAAGGATGCAGACAGCTATAATAATACATTATGGGCTTCTGGTCTTTCAGGGTATTATTCTTTCAAAACAACCTAGTTTTACTTTAGTACTCCACAATGAGATCTCAGACACAACATGTCTTGGCGCATTTTTCTCTCCAAATGATAAACACTCAGTAATTTCAGTAATTATCTTTATAATAGACTCTTCACTTTATCTACTGAGAGCTCGAGCAAGATATTTCAAACTGTACTGTCTGGTGCAAAGACTTTATTAACATTATATATCACTATAGATTAAATGGATAGACTGTAATTGTGTGTAGGCAGAATTTACTTATGTGTTGTTCCTGACATATATTACTTCAAACTTTGCAGAACCTAAACGGTCGCTCTGTATTATAGCTGGAAACAATAAATGAAGGAAATTAACTATGTTCATTTATTATGTTTTAAGGATAAAGCAAAGTCTTTTATTAAGAGGAATTGAAAACGCTTTCACGGCACAGTGGTGAAAAACAAGACCTTGCTGTCATAGCAATAACAGGCAGCTTCAAAACCACCACAATCTGTGTAGCTAAGAGATGTGAAAAGCCAAATAAAAAGATGGATGTGCAAATAAGTATGTTTGGCTTACATACAGATTGCTGTCAACATGAAGGTGGATTTGGGTAAAATAGGTGTACTGTAGAATATTTATTCCAAATACATGGGTGCTTGTCTACAGATCCAGCATCCAATTAGTTAAATCATATACATGTTATGCTCCTTAAGATCCTTTAGAAAAAGGCTATGACGGCCAAATTGCCCAACATTTTTGGCAAATGAACCTGGAGTAAGAGACTTAATTTTGACAGAGAGGTGATTAATGGTGTACATTTGGCAGGGAGACAGTGTTAAATTCTGTTCAGTTGATATTGAGGGTATTTTGTCAGAAATAATGACTCTGAAATATGAGGAAAATACTCTGTCTACAAGGAGAAGCTGCAGACAGAAGCTCTTGCCATATCTGAGCATTGATTCCATTAGTAACTCTGAATCAGTTAACTTGGAAATCAATCTAAGGTATAAAAAGGCAATGTCACCATGAAAAGCTAAATTGTGCTAGAATTATCAGAGCTGGAATGCTGTGTATTACAAAACTGCAAAAATATTGGTAATTAATATGGTAAAAGATAGACAATGCTTTACTAACTAGAGAATACATCTTATATGACCAGATTTCAGTTTTATTATTTACAAGAAATACTGTAGATCCCCATACATTTAGGGGAACATTTATGAAACTGTCTAGGTCTAAGACTTTATTTCTTGCCCATAGCAACCAATCAGAGTTCCTCTTTCCTTTTTTCAGAGCACTATGTGAAATGAAAGGGGAGCTCTGATTGGTTGCTTTAGGCAACAAAGAAAGACCTAGACAGTTTTCATACATTTGGCCCTTAGGTTATGTTCAAACGGTGTACTGCGGCGTGTACAGTACACGCCGCAGTACAATGTGTGTCTCGGGAGCTCGCGCTGATCAGCGCGTACTCCCGTGGTGCAGGGGGGCCTGCAGCCCACCGGCCCCATAGACATGTCACTTATCTCCCCCGTGCGTACAATACGATCGTATTGTACGAGCGGGGAGAGGAGGCATAATCCATAGTTCTTTATGAGAACTATGGATTACCGTAATTTTGTCACGCATCTCACCCATATTAGAGCACAAATACGTGGCAAAATATGTGCCGAAATTACGCCATGTGAACATAGCCTTAGTGTCTCTACTTTTTTTTGCACGCATCACTCATCAGTATTTTATACTTAATAATGCAGTTTTTACTTCCCCTTACAACACAACTCCATGAAAGTGAATGGGACTGTGTTGTAGTTTCTTGCCCAGCAGGAAGGAGTGCTGTGCTTAGAAAAAAATGCAAAGGAGTTGCAGCACTTAAAGGGGTTTTATCACTAGACTGTTTCTCTATGTCATAAGCAGTTATACACTCACTCTGTCTCCTCAGACTGTGGTTGATTCTATAGCAGTGATAAGAATATCTAGTATCTTTGTAAGTAGCTGAGCTGTTACACTGACAAGTGCAGGAGATGTTATCTCTTAAGTAAACAAAATGTACATGTACTGTGAGCACTGAAAACAATGGTTTATCGGTAATCTAGTTATAGATAATTAGTTTTCTCTGGACTGAGACATTCATCCATGGTGGCATCACTCTCTGCTCTCTGTTCTCTCAGCTAATCAAATAACAGGGTTATGGTTAGGCAACCAGTAACCATAAAAATGTGTATACACTCAGAGCACATAAAATATCTCTCATCTCATAACTAAAGTAAAATTTATTGACCATTGTATTTAGAAAAGCCTTCAATGATCTATTCTGCCATGTTGAAAGCTAATCTTTGTAGTGAGAAAACCCTGGCTTTACCTAGCTTTGACTCTCCATTCTATGCCCTGGTTCACATCTGCGTCTGATGTTCAGTTTAGAACCTTCATATTAGATTATGCCAAAGCTGACAGAAAAAAATAGTGCAGCATGCAGCTCTACTTTCCACTCAAATGATGGACACCATGACGAAAACATGATGAACACCATTATTGCCAATGTGGTCTATTTGTTGCCATTGGTATCCGTTGGTATCCGTTGGTATCCGTCATGTAACAGATTCAGCACAACAATTATGTTTGTTTTTCTGTTCCGATGAAAGAACAGAAAAATGGAAATCACAATGCAGGTGGACCTAGTCTTAGAATTAGTAGTTATGTCATGCAGTGGTTAAAAGAGTATGGAGCAGGCTCTCTCGCTGAGTCCACTCCAGTCCATGATTAACCTTCCCCTCCCTCCCCCCGTGACAAGATCGCATTGTGTCAATCGGTTGTTATGGAAACCAGGGACCTCCGTGGCCACCATGTTACTCTTCTATTTCACCCTGCCCATGATATAGTGTGTAATAGAAGAGTTATATTAATACGCTGTCCTGCAATGTATTATTACTACAGAACAATGTACAGGAATTCATGGCCCCTAGTGGTCAAGTACCCCATGGGGATTACTACTGCAAGTAAAAAAAAAGTTTAAAAAAAAAAAAGCTCCAAACACTCCCTTTTTGCCATGATACAAATAAACCCGTTTTATAACACCACATCTAAAAAAAATTCTGATCTATTAACCCCTTACCTTTAGGCTGCGTCCCCACTGAAAGGGGGAAAAAATCCCGTTCCTTTTCCCCACCGGTATTTGCCCCTTTTTTTTTGGGGCCCCGCCCCCCACTGCTGGGGTGGGGGGCGGGGGTTTTTTCCCTCCGCGATGAGGGGAAAGAAAAACCCTCCTCCACATTACAAGCACGGGTTCCTTACAAAAACCCAACGGAAAAATTGGGGCTTTTTTGACATCTGCAGTTTTGCCATTGTTTTTTGGGTTTTTAAATTTTTACAGCGTTCTTTTTGGGCGGTATAAATGACAGGAAACAGTGCGGCGGAGGTCGGGACGACGGGTGGGGCCAATTTAGGCGACCGCCTAGGGCGCCTACCTCAGCCTACCCTGGGGGGCCGCCGTCAGGGCCCCAAACCCCCCCGGGGCCCGGGCCGGGCTGCCCGTGGGGCCTGAAGCCCGGGGCGCCCTCTGTGCCCGGGGTTTCCCGGGCAAGCGTGAGCGAGCGCTCCCTGCTCCGAAAGAGGGTGTCGGGCCCGCTCCCCGGGGGGTTTCCCCTGGATCCTCCGGTGACTGCAGGGCCGAAAAACGGGCGGGGCCCCCGGGGCCTCATAGCGCTGAGGACCCCCGCGGTCCCGTGGGCCCACCCGGCCGGGCGTCGCGATAGGGAAAATTTTAAACCCGCCCCGCTCCCTCTCCTGGGGCGCCAGGCGTCACGGGCCTTGCCCCCGGGGGCCCCGCCGGGGGAGCGCCCGGGCGCGGGAAAGGGGGGGGGGGGGGGGGGGGGGGGGGGCGGGCCCCAAAAGGGAGGGGCCCCCCGGGTTTGGGGTAATATTAATGTTGTTGTTTTTTAATGCCTGCCTGTGGCCCCCTTTAAAACCCGCCTGCCCCCCCCCCAAAAAAATGCCGGGCCTCCCGGCCCCCCGTAAGCCTCCCGGGGGCCCCCCCCCAAATGCCTGCCTGCGGCCCCCTAAAATTCCGGGCCTGCGGCCCCCTAAAATCCCCTGCCTGGGGCCCCCCAAAAGGCCTGCCTGGGGCCCCCTATTTTGGGCCGGGCCGGGGGCCCAAACCTAAAAAAGCCTGCCGTGGCCCCCCTATTTTCTGCCTGGGGCCCCCCATACGCCCTGCCTGCGGCCCCTATAATGCCTGCCGTGGCCCCCAATTTTCCCTGCCTGTGGCCCCCATACCCCCTGCCTGGGGCCCCCCCCTTTTAATCCCTTTGCCTGGGGCCCCCCATAATGCCTCCCCTGGGGGCCCCCAATATTCTGCCTGTGCCCCCATACCCCCCCTGGGGCCCCCAATAATGCCTCCCCGGGCCCCCCTAAAAAGGGCCGCCTGGTGCCCCCATAACCGCCCCGGGCCCCCCATAACCCCTTTCTGGGGGCCGCCCAAATAACCCCGGGCCTTGGCGCCCCCAAATAATCCCCTCCCTTTGCGGCCCCCCAAAAATTCCTCCCCTGGGGCCCCCCTATAATGCCTGCCCTTGTGGCCCCCTATATGCCTGGCCCTGGGGCCCCCTAAAAGCCTGCCGGGGCCCCCCCTAAATCCCCTCCCCCTGGGGGCCCCCTAAAAATCCTGCCTGCGCCCCCCAAAAACCCTCCCTTTGCGGCCCCCTAAAATTTCCTCCCCTTGGGGCCCCCTATATTCGCCCTGGGGCCCCCCAAATAGTCCTCCCCTGGGGACCCCAAATCCTCCTTTGGGCCCCTTTTAAAATTTCCCCCTTGCGGCCCCCTATAATACCTCCCCTGCGGCCCCCAAATTTTGCCTCCCCCGGGTTGCCCCCAAAAGGGCCTCCCTGGGCCCCCCCCCCCCCAAAAACCCCACCCCCCCCCCCAATCCCTCCCCCCCCCCAAAACCCCCCTCCCCCCCCACCCCCCCCCAAAAAAAATTATTGGGGTTTTTGGGGGGTTTTTTTTAAAAAAGGGTTTGACCTGTGGCCCCTATAGGGGCCTGCCTTTTCCCCCCAGGTCCGTGGATAAGCCGCCTTGGGGGCCCCCCTTTATTGGGGCCTTTTCCCCCCTACCCTGCCCTGATTTCCCATCGCCTCCCCCTTGGGCCCCATATGCCTGTTTTTGGCCCCTGAAACGGCTCCCCTGGGGCCCCCCTGTACGGCTGCCTGTGGCCCCCTTACCCTGCCGGGGTTGCCCCCAAAAACCCCCTTGCTTGGGGGGCCCCTTTTAACCCCTCCCTGTGGCCCCCTTTAATTAAGGGGCCCGGGCCCTTTTGGCCCCAAACCCCTCCCTTTTGGGGGCCCCAAAACCCCTTTTTGGCCCCTGTAGCCCATAAACGCCTGCCTGTTTTTCCCCCAAAAAAGGGGCCCCCCTGAACCCCTGAAAAAAATTTTTGGGCCGGGCCCCTACTATATACCTCCCTTTGAGTGCCCCTATATTTTTAAATATCCCTACCTGCTAAGGGGACATTTTCTATATACCTTCTGACAAAGGGGACTTAAATAACAAAAATTTAAAGGATTTACGGGGAAATTTGAAAATTTAAATTTTGTGCCAAATCCCCCAGGGACGGGGTTTTTCCCCGGAAAGAAACCAGCATGAAGGTGTAAACCCGGGATGGGAAAAAAAAGGGGAAAAGTGAACGAACGCTTTCCAGAAAAAAACGTCCCCCGGTGAGCCCCACTAAATGTAACGCATGGAAAATCAACTTAAAATGCCCAAAAGACCTAAAATACAACAATTTATCTACCCCTATAGGGTCCCTGTAGGGCGTGGTATATGTCTGCAGAGCATCTACAAACACCTGTAACTACCACTATATGGTCACTGTATGGGGGTTGGTATAAATGAAAACAAAGCCTTTTACACCTGAAAGTCCCCATGTGGGGTTGCTTGTGGCCCAGGGTCGGGCAGGTTTAAATTTGACCCCCCCCCATTAATTATAATTTATTTTTTGGGGTTTTCCTTGGGGTTTTTTTGTAGGGGGTTTTTTTAAGTAACAATCTTTTCGCTGGAATATTTGCTCCATGTATGGGTGGTTTAATTTATTTGACTTTTAAATTTAGGGGGTATTACACTTTTCCAAAACGGAGGTGAGCAAATTTTGAAAATGAAAATTTTTGTAAAGGGCTGTTTTTTCTTTGTGCGGGCCCTGCTGGGGAGAGGGAGGGGACAAATGTGGAATGTGCAGAAAATTAGGACAGGCCCTGGCGCGGGGGTTGAGAGGAATTAGTGTGGGGTGGGGGGTGGGGGTGGGGTATTTTTTTTTGGGGAGCGAGGGGCGCCTTGGCTTGCCCTCGCCTGGGGGCCCCCAAAATGCCTTGTCCCGGCCCTGATTGCGGGTTCACAAAAATTAAAATTTAAATTTTTAAAATTTTTTTTATATAGTTTTTTATGTTTTATTTTTTTTACCAAAAAAATTATTTTTGAAAAAAATTTGGGCTTTTTTTAGGGTTTATACAATGATGAACAAAAAAAAAAAAATTTTAGGGCAAATTTGCGAAAAAGGGCTTGTTTTTTGCAGGAAATTTGATATTTTTAATGTCCCAAAAAAATGGGGGTTAAAATTTAATGTTTTATTTCTTTTTATCAAGGCTTTTGTGAGGTTTTTTAAAAAAAATACAGCAAGCCGGGTATGTTTTTTGTTTTTTTTTACGGGCAGTAAACCATGCTTTTATAAATGACATGCCCTTTTTTCACCACGGGTTTTGATAGGGGTTAAGTGATACTAAATTTTGTAATTTTTTAGGGTTTTTACTGTTTTTTTTCCACAAAAAAAAAACTTTTTTTTAAAAAAGGGGAAACATGTATTTCATCCCCATAATCTGTGACCCCTAACTTTTTTATTTTTTCTTTTGTAGGACTGTGTAGGGGTTTGTTTTTGTGGTATTTTTTTTAAGTTTTTTTTTTGGTATCTTTTTTTTGGGGGGACCAACCCTTTTTTGAGGTTTTTTAAAATCTTTTTTTTTGAAGGCGGGGTAAAAAAAATACTGCAACCCTTTAGAAGTTTTCCCTTTTTTTTTAATTTTTAACACGCTCATCCGTGCAATAAAATGACAATTTATTTTTTACTCTTTTGGGTCAAATATATTACGGTGATACCCAATTTATAGGGTTTTTTTTTTTTTAAGTGCTTTAAAAAAAGTTTTTTTTATTGTTAAAACAATATTTTATTGTCCTAAAACGTCTGCGGGGGGAACGGGTTGCTTAATTGATACCCCCGCGGTGTTTATGTGACTTTTTATTGACATTTAAGTGCGTGGGATGAAAAAAATGACAATTCTGTGATTTTTTTTTATTTTAAAAAACCCCTTTACTGTGTGGTTGATAAACTTTTTGGGGGGGACGGGCGTTTTTAAAGGGGAAAAAAAGGGGGTATACACATTTTTTATTTTATTTTTTGCGTGGTGTTTTTTCTTTTTTTTTTTTACTTTTTCACTTTTTTTCACTTTTTCCCCCTAGGGGATTTTATATAGAGATCATACCAGCATTCGCTGTATACGGTTCCCCTGGCACGTCCACAAAAGCCCATAACGCCCCCAAAAAGCATTGCGGGCATAGGGAGTCGAACAAAAGTAAAAGGTTTTTTCTTTTTTAATATTTCCGGGGGCCCTATTATTCACTAGTACGGTGTCGTGAAAAAACAGAAAGGAGGCCCCGGGTAAAATAAACCGCTGGTCCCATGTCATGATCATGCGGGGGTTGCTTGTGACCCCCACGATCTCAGGGGTGTACCATACATCCATTTGTGAGAATCACTTCTTTCAGGATGACAATACGTTCATTTCAAAAAATTAAACTTTTTTTTTTCGGAGAACGCATTTTTATTGGTACTTTTTTGGGATTCATAGACACTTTGATCATTTTTTTAAAGGGTTTTTGTAGGTTTTGAAAAAAAACCGCATCCGGGTAGTGATCACTTTGGCATTTATATACTTTTTTTGATCCTTTTTTTCCATTTTGGTGTGGGATGAATGAAATCACAAACCTGTAACTTTTTTTTGGGGTGGGATTTACGGCATTCACTGGGGGAAATAAATTAAATAACAGTAGTTTTATGGGGTAGGTTGTTATGCACATGGCATACCAAATATACAAACTTTTTTATTTTTTTGATTTTTTTGGGGGGAATTGGCATTTGCAAAGGGGAAAAAATACAGTGTAGGGGTTTTTTTTTTTTATTTTTTGTGTATTGGTTTTTACTTTTTTGTAACTTTTTTTGTACTTTTTGTTTATAGTTTTTTCGTTTTTTCCTCATAGGGGCTTTTTATCAGTGACCTTTGGATCACTATACAATGGAGAACAAACACAGCATTACTGCTTGTACGACTCCATGGGGACTGCAATCACTAAAAAACAGCCATCCAAAGGGCCAGCTGGGCATAGTGACTCACAGGCAGCACAGAAGTCTTTATTAGATTGTCTGTCTGGTTAGTGAAGCCACTGGCAGCGATACTTATGTCTTTCCTTTAGCTGCCGCAAAAAACAAAGATCAAGGCATAAGAGGTTAATCACCTGGGCCGGACTCACGCCAGCTGCAGCGATCAGCTTAGGCCAGCTGAAATTACAGCTGGTCCTATTTGCGATCATCAGCCCCAGACGATGCCAGCATACCCATAGGTCCATTTATGGAATTCCTTCCCACTAGGACGTAGGGGTAGTCCAATTTCGGGAAGGGGTTTTAAAAATAAAACTTTATTTCCCCGGGGGGTGAGTTTTAAAAAAAAAATTTTCCCTTTGCAAAAATTAAATTTTTTTTTGCATTTCCTTTCCCCCCAAAAATTTAAATAACAAGTGATCAAAAAGTCCCCTATCCCATAAGGGGGATATTTCATCCTGCAAAAAAAACAAACCCTCACACAGGAAATAAAATTTATTGGCCACAAAAACAGCCCTTCATCAAAGGAAAAAATAAAAAAAAGTTAAAAAACCCCCAAAATCAAAAGCAGTATTTAAATAAAAAACAGTGTATTCCATAAAAGAAAACCCCTTTTCAAAAGGGTTATGTAAAAGGGAGGAAAAAAACAGAAAGGGGCCGTTCACCCCGGCACAGTGAAAAAACCGGGTCGAAATCCCGACCTTATTTTGCATTTTTTTTTGGGCCGTGCCACACCATCGGAGGATCCTTTTCTCATTGGTTTTAGCAAGAAATTCCTCCCCCTTCAAAAAGACATATTCACCCTTTTCCGCCCGAAAACCGGTCAGAAGAATGAACATGTTCATTTTTTTTGGACCCCCACTGAAAAAACCCGTCAGTGGGAACTCTGCACGATTTTTCCATGAGGGCCCGTTTTAAAATTTTCACCCGGTTTACCGATGGTTTTCAAACGAAACCCGGGTGAAGAACTGGGTGAAAAACAGTGCCCCGGGGATAAGCCCTTTTTGGGCCCTTTCATTAGGAGGGAAAAAACAAACCCGACTAAAATAAACCTGGTGCCAAGGGATTAAATCCAATTTTCTCTTTTGCATAACATCAGAAACTAGGGCGACAGTATGAAGAAGTGAATTGTCGATCTCATTTTCAATGTAAAAGCCCTATTATGTGGTTTTTTTTTGCATTCATAAATGATTGTAAAGTTTGAAAGCGCTTTCCATAAAGTTAAAACTTTGGGGACCTCGTTTACATATTTTTATCAAAAATTTTAAGCTGCCCAACTTTAACGGATCTCAAAATCGGGCATCCTATCCTATCTTTACCTCTCAATCGAGCCAATCGGGCCCTCCCGCGGGGTCAACCGACCTCCATTATTCAAAGAAAAAAAAAAAAAAAAAAAACCCAACCTGCAAGCTGCTCTTCTTTGACAGCCTGGAGATTTGGGCGGGGACAGAAACACAAAAGGGAAAGGGAAACCCTTTCCTTCCCTTTAATGGGTTTTAAAAATCAATTTTACCCCCAAAGATAACCCTATTTTTTTGCCCCAAAAAAAAACATTTCTGAAAAAAACGTATGCAAACCTGGGTGCCCCCTGGGAAAGGGCCCGCGGCACACATGTAATTAAAACATGTACGCACACAACCGCCCCCAGCGGCACATTTCTTCTAAAAGGCAATACACTACCCGGGGAAAACCCAAAGAAGCATTTAGGGTATCTATCATATATTTGGGGAAAAAAGGGGGGGCTTCCCAATTTTTTGTTTTTTGCCCTGGGCCCAAAACCCCACAGTTTTCCTTTAAAAGGGCACTTTCAGGTTTGGGGGTTTTTTTTTTTTTCTTTTCTTTAAAATGGAAGGGGCGGGTTTGACCCCAGCCGGGGGGGGCCTGATTGGCTCCCATTGAAAGGAAAAAATTTGGATAAGGGCCCGCCCGAATTTTGGGGAACCCGTTGAAAAGCGTGGGCAACTTAAACATCTTTTTATCAAAATATGTGAACCAGAGAGCTCAAAATTTTTTTTATGTAGATTTGATAGCATAAATTTCTTCTTTTTGGATTTCCACGTATTTTATTCCCCTTTTTGCAGAAATGTGCCGCTGGCGGCGGGCTGTGTCGTACTTTATAAATTTCATGTGTGCCCCCACCCCCATTGGGACCCGGTTTGCATAAGTTTTTTCAGGGAAAAGTTTTTGTGTGCAGAAACATACGTTATATTGGTGTACATTGATTTTAACCAAAATGGGGAAGGGAAAGGTGCTTCCATTTTTTTTTTTCTTCCCCCCCAAATCTCAAAAGGCTGTCATAAGAAGGGCAGCTTGCAGGTTGGGTGGGTTTTTTTTTTTTTTTCTTTTCCCCTTAATAATGGAGGCGGTTTACCCACGGGAGGCCTGATTTTGGCTCGATTTTAGAGGAAAAAAAAGGAAGGACTGCCCCAATTTTTAGATCACGTTGAAAGTCGTGGGGAGCTTAAACATCTTTTTTTTCAAAATAAAATTTAACCGAGAGTTTTCAAAGTTTTTTTATGTTGATAGTTTGCATAAAAAGCTTCTTTAGGTTTTCCCCCGTATGTAATTTCCCTTTTTGCAGAAATGTGCCCCCGGCGGGGGGGTCTGTGTGCGAAAATGTATAAATTTCATGTGTGCCCCACCCCGCCATTGGCACCCCATTTTTCTTACGTTTTTTCAGAAATTTTTTGTGTTCAAAAACATATGTTTACTTGGTGTACGTTTAAAAAAAACCCCCCAATTTTGGAAGGAAAAGGGTGGGGGGTCCCATTTGTTGGGGGTTTCTGTCCCCCGCCCCTTTTTCACCAGGCTGTCTAAAAAGGAGGGCAAAAACCCCCCTTTAGGTTGGGGGGTTTTTTCCCCCAAAAATTTTTTCCCTCTGAATAATGGAGGGGGTGCCCGCGGGGCCGAATTCCAAAAGGGGGTAAAGAAAGGGAATATTGGCTGGCCCCCGGGGTTTTTAATAGGGTTTGGAAAGGGGCACTTAAACAAAATTTTTGGGTCAAAAATTGTTTAAGGAGTCCCCTTAAAATTTTTTTTTTTTATGTATGAAAAATAGCAAAAATTCTTCTTTAAGGGGTTTCCACGGGAGTGTATTGCCCCTTTTTTCAGAAATGGGCCGTGGCCCGGGGGGTCCCGTGTGCGTACATGTATAAATTTTCATGTTTGCCCGAGGGCCCCGCAGTTGGGACCCAGGTTTGCAAAAGTTTTTTTCAGAAATTTTTTTTGTGTTCAGAAAAAATACGTTATACTTGGGTTTTACATTGATTTTTTAAACCCTTTTGGGGGAAAGGGAAAAGGGGGGCTTCCCTTTTTGTGTTTTTGTTCCCCGGGCCCCCTCTTTAAGGGTGTCATAAGAAGGGGAGCTTTTCAGGGTTTTTTTGTTTTTTTTTTTTTTCTCTCTAATAATGGAGGTCGGTTTTACCCAGCGGGAGGGGCCTGGGTTGGGTCATTGAGAGGAAAAAATAGGAAAAGGGGCGCCCGATTTTTAGATCAAGTTGAAATCGTTGGGGGAGCTTAAACACTTTTGGGGTCAAAATTTTGTGAACCGAGAGTTCCCAAAAAATTTTTTTTATTTATGATAAATAGCATAAAAAATTCTTTTTTAGGTTTCCACGTAAATGTATTTGCCCTTTTGCAGAAAAGTGCCAAATGGGGGCCCGGGCTGTGTGCGTACATGTATAAAATTAAAATGTTTTGCCCAGCCCGCCCTGGCACCCCCGGGTTTCATACGTTTTTTCAAAATGTTTTTTTTGTGGGAGAAACATATGTTTTTACTTGGGGTACGGTTTAATTTTTTAAACCCATAGGTAAGGAAAGGGTGCTTCCATTTTTTTGTTTCTGTCCCCCGCCCACTCTCACAGGCTTCATTTAAAAAGAGCAGGGTTGCAGGGGTTGGGGGTTTTTTATTTTTTCTCTTTTGGGAAAAATTTGGTCGTTTTTTCCCCGCGGGAGGCCCGATTGGGTCGATTGAGGGGGTAAAGATAGGATAACTGCCCGAATTTTTAGACCACGGTTTAAAGCGTGGGGGAAACTTAAACATCTTTTTTACAAAATATGTGAAAACCCAAGTCCCCAAAGTTTTTTTATTATTTTAGGGTAGCAAAAATGCTTCTTTTGGGAATTTTCCCCAGTGTATTGGGCCCTTTTTTCAAAAATGGGCCACTTTGGGGGCGGTCTGGTGTGTACAGTATAATTAAAATGGGTGCCAACCCCCGCCAGTGGCCAACCCCCGTTTTTCATACGTTTTTTTTTTAAAATGTTTTTTTTTGTGCAGAAAACATACTTAACTTTGGGGGTAAAATTTGGGTTTTAACCCCATAATGGGAAGGAAAGGGGGCTTTTCCCTTTTTGGGGGTTTTTTGTCCCCCGCCCACTCTCACAGGCTGTCATAAGAAAAACACTTGCAGGGGGGGGTTTTTTTTTTATTTTTTTTTTTCTCCTGGAAAAATGGAGGGCGGGTTTTACCCAGCGGGGGGGGGCCGATTTGGGTCATTTTAGGAGGTAAAAAATAGTATAAAGAAAAATGCCCGGTTTTTTAGATCCCCGTTTGGGAAAATCTTTTGGGAGCTTTAAAAACTTTTGATCAAAAAAATGTGAACCGAGAGTCCCCAAAGTTTTTTCAGGGAAATGAATTGCCTTTTATTTTTTAAGGCCAAAACGGAAAAATTTGGGGCATTAGAAATGCATCTTAACCCTTAATGTCCCACCCCCAAATTTTTTTTTCATTATTTTTATAAATACAAAATTTAAAAATTAAAAATATATATATATAAAATATATTTAAATATATATTTATATATATAAATATATAATATTAATAT